>JAMQGT020005249.1:0-15647 GCA_024447675.2 Pterophyllum scalare
TTATGTTGTGTCATCCTATTCGTTCAGTTACGTATTGCTTAAGCAAATTAATAGTATATCAGGGTGCTCCTCATCATCTCGTGAAGCTAGCTGTTTCCAAGTTTATCACCAGGAGGTTTACCTGAAAAAAACAAAAAGAGGATACCAAGGAAATTTGGAACGTTTCAGTAAAGCCTCTTATAATTGTAAGTGTAAGTTACAAGAACTACTGAGTTACTGACATTAATACATAATTAGAATTCTGTGTAGGAAAGCCACAATAACACATTGTTATTACTGTTTTTCTGTGAACACAAAGGTGTACAGTATGTTTGGCTTCCTTCACAACTTGCAGTGTTCTATTTTTTTCATTGTGTGCCAGTTATTACAGAATAGTTTAACCAAAAGTTTACCAGGACCGATACATGTTCTCTAAAATGAGCAATCCCCACCTGCAGACAGAATCAGTAACACGGAGATTGGATTTTTTGGTTTGTTTGTTTGTTTGTTTTGCCTTTCTTTTTGTTAAGTTTAGACATAGAATGACTTACATAGACCTCCATTTTTCATGGTTTCAGTAATAAACAAGGTTATGGGGCAGCTATAGTTAAAAGAAATGTTCAAAACAGGAAACAGTGGTATCTGTTGTCAAATGCCACTTCTTTGTTGACCCACCCATTATACCTGACATCCACTTACACCTCATTTACTCTTTGGCATTTCTCATTATTACTACAGCTATTTATAGGTAAAGGCTTTTAAATAGGAGATTTTTGGAGGATCTGAACTTATTCGATACAACCCTAAACCTAATTTCAGTGCTCTATATGTCCTCCTGAGACTTTATGTTGTCACAAAAAAGAATTTAATTGACAGACACTTTTTCCTCGGATCTCTAGAGAGTATGTCTACTCACGCAGATACATTTATACATGGTCTGCCTTTTTGGTAACTAAATTGCAAAACCCAGACTCCTTGGCAATGTGACTTCAGCCTTCCAGATAGCATCAGGACGCTGCCTCTGACAAAACCCCCTTTAGAGCTTTGCAGCCCTGATGGACTCAAGGACAAACTTTTACTTTCATATTAATTTTCAGAGCCATTTTGCAAACATTTCTGACTTTATTCAACATTTACTTCCACAAAACATTATAGCACTCATCAAACTTTCTGCAGACCTGCACATAGTGATGTACTAAGCTTTTCCATTTTCCCTTCTGCTATATTGTGACAATTTCTCTCGCTATTCTGTTATTTTCAGACCTCTCCCATTTCATTACTCTGCTCGCTGACTCAGTCTACATGATTCACCAGAAATCTAGTTAACAACCCCATTAAATATTTTCACTGCAGATTGCACAGTGTATTTTATTCATTGCAACGCTTCTCTTTTTCCTTGTTTTCTTAATCTGCAGCCGCTGTTGTGTCATCTTCAGTTTTTACATAACTTTCTTTCAAACTCCGGGTGCCTCTGCCTTTTTCCAAACCCAAAGCCACAAAAGTGGGAGGGACCCCGTGGCACAGATATATTTTCCCCACAAAGCTTTTAAGTGTGTGTTGATGGAAATGTAAACAGCATGCAGTAGCAGGCAAATCTTATTTTTCAGTGCACTGTGATAACTGTGTTAAATAAATCACATAAAAGAGCATTTTTCTATGTTTTTTAAAAAACAATGTGGTCATTTAAAAAAAAAACTTAGGACTCATTAAGTGTAATCATCTGCACATTATTGGTTTCACATTGTTGATGGTGTATATTATTTCTCTATCACTGGGACCTAAAGCAGGAGCCTGGCACAGTATTTCACATGGAATTTAATCCTTCTTATGTGTTTGTTGTTGTTCTTCTTCTTTTTGTTTCCTAATTTCTGTGTTAACTCTCCAAATTCATCTATCACAGTTCATATTGGTGTGCAACTTGCGTAACACCCTTCACACTTAAGTGGTATTAATCACTGGTGTCATTTTAGTCCCTAAATCCCAGCAGAGCTCTGCACTTGGCAGCATATGTGGGAAGAAGAAAAGAAGCATATGTTCAGGGGAATTCACTCAAAATGTAATACATGATTATTAACATGCAATCACAAAACTAAATATAATTTCAAAAGGCAAACGTCTTCTCCCTATGTGTGAGAGGTTAAAAGTTATCATTCTGTCTTCCTGTACTATATAGGAGCCTGATTAGCTTCTTCTTTTGCTTATACTTTGTCTATACACAAAGTATAAACAGAAGAAGAACAGCGAAAAGCCTTTTTATTTTCCTTCTGTCAAGATAGGGCTGGTCACAGAAGCAAAAACAGTGTTATTCTTGTCATACTGAACAGTTAAAAGGGACCCTTAGAAAATCAGTAAGACATTTCCAAAACTTAAAGCAGCAAAGTCATGCATCTGGTCTGAGATGCCTTTTGATTTAGCCAATGAAAAGCATATGCTGAGAGCACCAAGGTGCCTTTAAGAATAGTTCTTTGTCAGGTCTTAGTGTCTCTCCTGAAAAAGCTTGTGCCTCAGACATTTCATATGCCAGCCAGCATTTCCTCCCATTCATAGCAAGATCAGCCTCAAAGGGCGAAGATGATGTCGCACTGTTGAATCCATTACCATTTATGGCCTGGCTTATAATAAAGAACTGCTTGCTTTTTTATATAAAAAATACATGTATATATCATTTCATATATACAATCAAAAAAATTTGGCTCCTTGTTATGCAAATGTTTTCATAACACAATTTTAATAAAGTTATTCACCTGCACTTTCCTGTACTCACATTTAGCCTGTGGCTTGTTTGGGAGCTTCTGTTTATTAAACAGCTGTTTACTTATAGACCTGTTCTGAAACGTTAGTCTGCTCATCTTGACGTCAGGATCCCTTCAGGTCCCCAGCAGAATGAAGAAATATTTCACTCTGGCTGCCCAGAGTGTTGCACAATATGAAAATAGCTTAGTGTATCTTCTAGATCAGATTTCAGTTTGCAGATAGTGTTTTCTTCTAAGCTTTCTTGATATTAAATCCGACAACAAAAATCTTCGCAAATGAGGTTGTTTGGTTATAAAATGTGATCTGAGATTTATAGCAGATCAGAGGAGAGTGGGTACTCCGAGCTAGAAGGACCACTGACGTTACTACTGAATAGTTGATATAGCCACCTAGTGGTGGTGGTGATGAGTAAGACTTGTCTGTTTTTACTGAACTGGGGACTTTATAATAGGGGCTTATGCTGTAGCGCCGGTCATTCGGATTCTTACCGCAGATCATGGTGGAGCTTTCCATTTCTGTAGTTTTTCCCCTGATTGTAACATTTCAATTTCCAAACCTTAATCTTGATTTTAAAAGCAGATAAATATAAAATTTTAAGCTCACAGCCTCTTAATTGAGATACAATGTTTTTTGTTTTGGAGTATTCTGCTCTACTCGTGTATTTTAGACCCAATTCTTGGTCACCACTGTTGTCTTCTGCCGCTTAAGTTTCTTTTTCATTGGACTTTTTGCGAACCGTTTGATAAGTGGAAGCATTTTGCTCCTCTCTCACACGCATATCCTGCTTTCAGGGGGGAAAGGGTATGGGTGATTGAGGTTCAAGGAGCGAATTCCTTCCTTTATTGATAAGGAAACATTTCTGAGCATGATTATGTCTTGCCACTTTTGAGGACGCAAGGAAGACTTAAAAACCCTCCAGGTGACTCTTTCAGCTATTGCATGACTGCACAACCCTGACGCATCCGCGGAGGACGAGACTGCGGCAATGGAAAGTATTTCAAATGAAAGTGACATTTGGCAGTTCAATGAATCTTGGAAGAACTCGAGTCTCATTAACGGAACCGGTGGCTCGAATCAGACAAACCCCTTGAAGCGAAATGAAGAAGTGGCGAGGGTGGAGGTGACTGTGCTCGCCTTGGTGCTCTTCCTGGCGCTCGCGGGTAACCTGTGCGTCCTGTTGGCTATCCACACAACCAAACACAGCCAGTCTCGTATGTATTATTTCATGAAACACCTGAGCATCGCCGATCTGGTTGTGGCAATATTTCAAGTTCTCCCTCAACTTATTTGGGACATTACATTTCGGTTCTATGGACCAGACATCTTGTGCCGGTTGGTGAAATACCTGCAGGTCGTTGGGATGTTCGCCTCCACCTATATGTTAGTTTTGATGTCCATAGACAGGTGTTTGGCAATTTGTCAGCCGCTCCGTTCTTTGCACAGGAGAAAAGACCGTTTATATGTCATATTTTCCTGGATCCTGAGTCTGCTCTTCAGTATCCCGCAGATGTTCATCTTTTCCCTGAGAGAGGTTGGCTCGGCCGGATCAGGAGTGTACGACTGCTGGGGCGACTTCGTGAAACCTTGGGGAGCCAAAGCTTACATCACATGGATCAGCCTCACCATATACATAATTCCAGTGGCCATACTGAGCATTTGTTACGGGTTGATAAGCTTTAAAATATGGCAAAACTTTAAACTGAAAACTAGACGGGAGCAATGTATAAACCTGACGCCTAAAACCACCAAAAGCAACACACTGGCCCGTGTAAGCAGTGTAAAGCTCATCTCCAAGGCGAAGATCACAACAGTGAAGATGACCTTTGTGATCGTGGTGGCTTATATCGTGTGCTGGACTCCCTTTTTCTCGGTTCAGATGTGGTCTGCGTGGGATCCAGCAGCCCCCCGTGAGGGTAGGGTTAATCTTTAAGTTTAATAATACATCAAGTGCGCGCCAGTGCGCAAGGGCTATTGTGCGCCATGCGTCATTACGCAGTGAAAACAGTTTAAAACATGCAATTCCCATTAGCGCTTTCCGCAGTATCCACGCAGTATTTCCAAGTGAAATGAAAGAGTTTAATCTGGTCATCTTTCCTTTGTGCACCAGCTTTTCGCGCACGAGAAATGCGAATTAACTGAGGCAACTCGACAAAGAAAATACCATTTAAGTATTTGGTGATTCGTGTCTAACGTTTTATATTGACTCAAAGAGAACCGGGTTCTCCATGTTTACCATAAAGGCAAACTGTCCAGGGTGTGGTACACATGAGAATTTACGGCCACCGCGGAGGAGGTTTGATCGTAAAACTAACGCAAAAAATACAGAAAAAAGATTAAAGTTTAATTTGTTTGACAATAAATGTGTGTAAATGCAAAGCCAATGTGGCATTTGAATGTGCTCTTGGCAAAATTAATTACTAAAATAGAGTCATCTTAAAGTGCGTGATCCATCAATTCATTTGGCTAGCGGGGCTACGCTGGAAACTACCTTTATTGTTTTCAGTAATCTTTTTCTTATCTTATAATACACAGTTTTGCGGTTAGAAAGATCAGTGCTTTGGTCTTTAAAGGGCAAAGCAGGGTTTTTCAAGTTTCTTCTCAGCCCCCCTGCACTGCAGAGACTAACTGACGGCTAATCATTAACCAAATTAGTGTGCGCCACCACGCGCCCAACAGCTTTCATTTGCGCCTGTGGGGTCCACTGACATTTAGCTACAACGGGCCAATAAGCAGCCATCTACTGTATGTGGGCTCATTGTGTATAGATCTGCTAGGCTATGGCCACACCCACTTAACAACGTAAGATTTAATGAACCACAATAGAGTTGCACAACTGAGTGACATTCTGTAAATATAGAAGATTAAAAGTACAAATGTATCAGCCTGATGATGAAGGAAAAAGAAAATCACATTTCAGCCATTAAACTCAGAGATTTGCTAAATAATGTGCTTGCATCTCACTGTGAATAATAAAAAACACTCAAAGGACATTGGGAAACTTTATCGGATCATGTTTTCTCCATTGACAGTTAAAAATGTGTCCTTTTCCGCACAGCAAACTAAGATGAAAAAACTGCAAACTGTCATGATGTCCCCATGAGCAAAGAGGGAGCATTCTTTGGTGATACAAACTTTCACCTTTCTTTTCTTCAGCTTCTGTGGGTTTACATAAAAAGGTTCAGCTCACTGGACCTTCCTCAAGCTCCAGTGTTCACACCAGCGATTTACTCTTATACTTAAGTATTAAAATAGGAGGGGTATTGCTTGATAGTTTGATGAAAAAGGCTAATTGATGTAGGGCTGCCATAGTCATAATTAGAGTAGTGAGAAAAGACTCCTTCATCCTGTGAATGGAAAATGAAATGATTCATTCATTTTCTTTTGCAGAGGCTGCGTCAGTGCAGGGAGGAGGGTTGATGTCTGGAAGTGAACAGCACTCAGAAAGGGCAGAACTGGCAGTGACACATGCCAGTGTTTATGCACAAAAGGCATACTGGAATGTTATCTGCATCCAGGTGTGCAGATAAACTTTTCACTGAAGTCATAAAAAAAAAAAAAAGTAAAAAGACCAGACTGCTTAGGAAACAGTCTTATTAGTCTAATTTTAGGAGATAGACAATATTGAAAATAGGAAAGTCAGGAAGAAATAGCTACCCTGCTTTGTCGTCAAAAATTCCAGACTTTGCCTGTGATTGCCTTAGTTAAAGGGCCAGGAAAGATTTTGGCATGCCAGTTCGAAAACTAATTAAAATTTGCTCACTCCAGATTTTTTAAAATTAATTAATTAAATTAATTAGATAAAACATGTTAATAAGCAAGTTTTAACGGTTCTAATTACAAGTGGATGAGCCAGACTAGCCATTTCCTGTTGTTTCTAGCCATTATGTTAAGCTAAGCAAAGCAGCTGCAGTACAGACATCACAGTGGTGTCACTCTTTTCTCATTTAACTTGCAAACAAACCAAAGGATTCTTTTAAGCCAAATGGTTTTATACTGTCTATGGTTGTGCAGCTTCCATACATTTAGTGTATGAATATCTTCACAGAGCCAGTCAGTCTTTCTGAAAAGTTTAAACAAAGAGCTACATTACTCCACTGAACCAAGTTCCTCTCAAACTACTGAGATGTCAGTGTTATTATACTGTGTTTATGTCAAGGAGATAGGACTTTTCACAGATAAGAATATTACTCTTTTTTTTTTCCTGGTACCTGGTTAGGCTTATCAAAGCTATTTCTGGAAATGTCATAGGACAGTAAAAATGTCCATTCCTCTCAGGTTTGTTAGAAGGACATCAGTAGCATCTGTGATTTTACATCTAACAGCCAGACAGACTTCATTATGTAGAGGACAAAAACAGAAGAAGGTTAAAGCCTGAGTCAGAAACTCACAGAACCATCCCACCAAAAGAAAAAAGAAAATTTAACACAAACACCTCCCCACTGAGCCTGCTGCCCTCGGACACAGACTCACACTCTATATACTATTGATCTGCATTAAGTGCTTGAGGAACACAAAGCCCAGTTGTTCAGTCTCCAAGTGTTACATTTTTTAAAGGTCAGTTCCTTTATGTTGTCTTCACGAGAAGAGAAGAAATAAATGTAATTTACCTGTAAATATCACATATTGTTATAATCAAAATGAGATTACTGCTGATGTTTGCTTGCCCGCAGGAAAAAAAGACTCCGTATTAGACCGTCTCAGTAATGAATTGCTGAGAAGTCTTATGTGCTGGCTATTATCAGTTCTGGCAGCCAAACAGATGCACCACCTAGGAGATGATTTCTCTTATTCTTTTCATTTGCTGAGTGATTTATCATTCCCTTGTGAAAGACACCAAAAGCTAATTCATTACAGACTTTTTTTTTTTTTTTTTTTTGCAATAGTTCCTGGTATTATTCAGAATCAGTGCAGGCTGTGCTCTCACTATTCTGATAATAAATATCTGAAAACTGCTAGTTGATCTTTTGCTCTGTCCATCCAGCACACTATTCTATCTAGCATGATATCACATATGACTCTCAAAGAGGAGTTATCATAAATCCAGCCCTTAATGCCTGACAGCCAACTACTTTTAATCATGCATGTGACTTTTATGCCCTTCCAAAGATCATTTACAATGATTTTTTTTCTTTCAAGCTAAGGGATTGTTATTAAAGACAACATGAAAATGGCAGGAGCACGAACACTCTCAGGGAATGATTTGCAATCAGTGAGATGAGCTAAAGTGCAGGGTGTGACATAATTATATAAATTACAAACTCATTTTTTAAATGTCATTTGAAAGGTATAAATGGCATCCTGCATGCTACTGCAGGTTACTTGGTGTAAGGAATCATGACGACATTGCACTTCTCTCATTCTAACCATTAAGTAGGAATTTTCTTTGTTTCGGAAAGTCATCAGGCAATGTGAAAAAAAAAATTAAAAAAAATAGCTCATCATTTCAGCTCTTTGTGTTGTGTATTATCTACTTTGTGTTCTGCCAGCATCCTGAAATGTGGACTGCTTTCAGTAATGTCTGAAATGCATCACCACAAGGAATTATATTTCAGATATCAAGCACTGCTCGAGCCGCTATGTGCCATTTAATAATGACTGAGATTCCAGTGAAAATGCCAAACTACTAAGAGGAAACAGTGAGTCCGCAACCAGGCTACCTGCTCTGATATGGCGATACCTTGAGACATTTAAGCTAGTATATAGATATGCAGATACACTATATTGCCAAAAATATTGACTTACCCATCCAAATCACTGAATTCAGGTGTTCCACAGGTGTATAAAACCAAGCATCTAGGCATGCAGACTGCTTCTAGAAACATTTGTGAAAGAATGGGTTGCTCTCAGGAGCTCAGCGAATTCCAGCGTGGTACTGTGATAGGATGCCAACTGTGCAACAAGTCCAGTCACTACTAAATATTCCACAGTCAACTGTTAGTGGTGTCATAACAAAGTGGAAGGGATTGGGAATGAGCAACTCATCCACAAAGGGGTAGGACACATAAAATGACAGATGCTGAGGCGCAAAGTACAGAGAGGTCACCAACTTTCTACAGACACAATTGCTACAGATTTCCAAACTTCATGGGGCCTTCAGATTAGCTCAAGAACATAGTGCAGAGAGCTTCATGGAATGGGTTTCCATGGTCGAGCAACTGCAACCAAGCCTTACATCACCATCACTTCAGCATATCAAGACATTTTGTGCAATTTCATGCTCCCATGAAACAGTTTGGGGATGGCCCCTTCCTGTTCCAACATGACTGCACATCAGCGCACAAAACAAGATCTATAAAGAACAAGTTTGGTGTGGAAAAATTTGACTGGCCCACACAGAGTCCTACCCTCAACCAAATAGAACACCTTTGGATGAATTAGAGCAGAGACTGTGAGCCAGGCCTTCTTGTCCAACATTAGTGTCTGACCTCAGGAATACGCTTCTGGAAGAATGGTCAAACATTCCCATAAACACACTTCTAAACCTTGTGGAAAACATTCCCAGAACAGTTGAAGCTGTTATAGCTGCAATGGGCTGCTGTTATGGGCCGGCATCATATTAAACCCTATGGATTAAGAATGGGATGTCATTCAAGTTCATATGCGTGTGTGTGTGTGTGTGTGTGTGTGTGTGTGTGTGTGTGTGTGTGTGTGTGTGTGTGTGAACTTAAGGACTGTAGAGATTAAAACTTAGATGAAAATTACTAATATTTATCTTCATGTGTTTTATTTTTCTTTTATTCTGTTGATATCAAAGTGATGGACTGACTGACCAGCAGCCTGAAAACAATAGTCAACATTTTTTAAGGCATTTCAAGACAGACAAGCAAAAATTAATGATTGCTCCATGATGGTTTAATCTATGGCTGTCATGATGTCAGATTTTTGCTGCATGATTATCATTAATGATATCTGTAAAAAAAAAAAAATTAACAACAACAACAGTTTTGCTATCAGTTAAAAGTTAAACTGATCTTTACAATTGTTATGTTTCTTTTATAGCAAATGAATTACACTGAATCTAGGAGTGAAGGGAGGTGGGGAGATTGTGGGAGCAGAATTGTAGTAAAATTTACAAAAATAAAATTTGCAGTTATTTCAGTATTATCATATGTGTATTATGAGCATGATATCAATATTTCATTTTTAAAAATCACAGTTATGATCACTAGAGGAATCACAATTCCTCTAGTTCAATGTTATCATTCACTGAGACACTTAATGGAACTGTCCCATTATTAATCCACCATTATTAAGGTTTTTGTGACTTGTCAAAATATCTACTGTGGAAAAAAACTAAAGACAGATAAAGACAACTAAAAACACGCTGTCAGCCAATCACCAGCATCATAATTTACTGGAACACAAGATTTCACAGAGTAAACAAGTTGCCAGATTTTGTGTAAGGCTTTCATTTTTGTTATCACGTCACAGTAACTTCTCCTCTCTCCCCACACGCAGCCATGCCCTTCATTATCTCCATGCTGCTGGCCAGCCTCAACAGCTGCTGTAACCCTTGGATCTATATGTGCTTCGCCGGGCATCTGTTCCAGGATCTTAGGCAGAACTTTCTTTGCTGTTCCACTCGCTACCTCAAGTCATCCCAGTGCCACTGTGAGCGTGACTTTAACTCCAGTCACAAGAGCAACTCTTCAACCTTTGCCATTAAGAGCACAAGCAGTCAGAGGAGCATCACACAGACTTCTACCACGTAAGCCCTTGCCCTCCCTTCCCCTTCTCATGCTGTGCCCTCAGCCCTTCACTGCGTGCTGTCGACCATAAAATATCCAGCAGTTTGATTTCTTTGAACACCTCCTCACTGAGGTTTGCTGTTCAGAAGGGGGGAAGTAAACAAAAGTCTACTTCGTCTTCTTTTTTTAATATCAGCATGAAGTGAAAATGAAATTGTGAAAAGAGAAAATCTTCTGCAAAGTATTACAGGGGTGGGGGGTAAAGTGTTTTTCTTTAAGACTCACAGAGGTAATCACAGACTAAGCTGTATAATCAGCTGAATCTTTTTGTATTTTTTTTTTACACTTTTCTTTTTGAATATGCTTTTCTTCGTAGATGTACAGTACATGTTTATGTGTTTGTAATGCTGAAAAAGTAAATGAGTATTTAAAAAGCTTTTGAGCGCAATCATCCACAGCATTGGTTCAGTTAGTGTCACCAGCAAAGCTTGTGGATCCTATTCGTCATGCTGTTATGATGAAATTGTTCTTCTGTTGTAAATGTTGTGCACCACATTGTTCACCTTGTTACGTTTTCAGAATACTGCATACCTGTAAAATGTTACTTGAGCTCTTGTTAGATGTGAGATGGTAAATATTTTAAAAAACGGATTAAAAATAAAGAATGAAAGCAACCAAAAAAAAAATGCATTTATGATATAATTGTTTAAAAATAGCTGATGTTGGTTTCTGGTACTCTACAAATTCTTCAAATGGTAAACATCCTGTTCAGCCTCAGCCCCAACATTCAGCACAGGGTTGAGACCTGGAAACTGTACACACCACACTAATGAGTGACTCATGTCTCTGGGTGATACCTTGACGCAACAGTTCCTGCGTGTGAAAATAAAGTCAATTGTGACCATGTTTTAAGATACACTTACAGTCTGGATTTATTAATTACAGCACAATGATTATCATTACTGGTCATCATGATAGTTTGCAGCTTGTCAAGTTATTACTATTCAGTTGCATTATATTTTTCAAGTCAGGCTTTAGATTTAATAATGAAGTGTCAAACTGATGGATTTGAATAGGCTAATATTTGATTTGAATGATTATACACTCACTGGCCACTTTGTTAGGTATACCTATTCAAATGCTCATTAATGCAAATATCTAATCAGCCAATTACACAGCAGCAACTCAGAGAATTTAGGCATGTAGACACCGGTGAAGATGGGATTTTCCCGCAGAATCATCTCTAGGGTTTATAGAGAATGGCCCAAAGAAGAGAAAATATCCAGTGAGGCAGTTCTGTGGAGGAGAAAATGTCTTGCTGTTGCCAGATTGGACAATAGATGATTGCAAAAACATTGTCTGGTTTAATGAGTTCTGATTTCCGCTGTGACATTCAGATGGTAGGGTCAGAATTTGGAATAAACAACATGAAAGCATGGCTCTGTCCTGCCTTGTATCAATGGTTCAAGCTGCTGGTGGCAGTGTAATGATGTGGGGGATATTTTCCTGCCACACTTTGGGCACTTTAGTTTCATTGTTTAAGTGCCACAGTCTATCCAAGTATTGTTGCTGACCATGTCCATCCTTTTATGACTACAGTGCCCATCTTCTGATGGCTGCTTCCAGCAGGATAACGCACCATGTCAGAAAGCTCAGATTATCTCAAAGTGTGTTCTTGAACTTGACAGTAAGTTCACTGTACTCAAATGGCCTCCACAGTCACCAGATTTCAATCCAATAGAGCACCTTTGGGATGTGGTGGAACGGGACATTTGCATCATGGAGCAAATGTCGTGCAGCCGACAAATTTGCAGCAACTGTGTGACGCTATCATGCCAACCTGGACAAAAATCTCTGAGTATCAGCACCTTGTTGAATCTTCGCCACAAAGCATTAAGACAGTTCTGAAGGCAAAAGAAAGCCCAACCCAGTATCAGCAGGGTGTACCTAATACAGTGGCCAGTGAGTGTATATCTTTCTAGTTAACAGGTATACATATGTATGGTTTCATTCCTGTATAACCTCGTTACTGTGATGTTTAAAGCCACTGATGGCACCACTATGATTAAACTACTCATAAATGAGCAGACCAATAACTTCATTTATGACTAGTTTATGGTTACATTATTTAAAAATAAATATGGAGGGCAATCTATGTTTGTGGATGATTTTTATTTATCTTTGGCAAAAAATAAATACATGCAATCCATTATGTTGTATAAAGCGCTTTGCGTGCTTGAGTAGAGTAGGAAAGCGCTATTTGAGAACCAGTCCATTTATCATTTACCAAGTAATGAGTATTTTTAGTCATGGCAAACATATATTTTACTTACTGAGTGGCTTTTTTTAAGGGTATTCAGCAATTAATTCAGTGCTCTTGAAAGTGAAAATATGCTTTTGCAGATAAAGCTCTGTGTTCAGTTTTAATTTGCTTTACAGTGGATTCAACCCGGGAATCCCTGGTTAGAATAATAAATATCAGTAAAAATGTGTGTCTTGCTTATTAAAATGTGTCGTCTATGGTGATAGTTTAACCTAATTAAGTTAGGAAAATTTAAAGTGCCATTCTAGCAAAATAAAAGTGATTAAAGCTTTTTTCATTTTAATAAAATGTGATTGCATGACTGCATAAGGCTTAGCATTAAACTGTGAGATAACGCCTTAAAGAGTTTGCTATTTCTCAGCACTAACTGTATATTTTCTAGAGCTTTGCATGGATTAAACAAATCCAATGTATAGATAAAACACACAGAGGCCTATTAAAAAAAAGAATGTAGTGACAACGAATTATTGATTGTGGATCTCAGACACACATGAAAGGACACAAAAGATACACAACAGTAACCTCTGGTGGGTCACAGTTCACAGGTCACCTCTTCCAGAAGGACTGAAACACTGAAACAGATGTTTGGTGTAGATATTTTTCTGATGCCTCTCAGAAGGATTTGAAAAATGCACATAATATACTTTCAGTCAAACCTTGGAGCAGTGGTGTAACATACTCATCAAAAAGAAGTTTTTGTTTCATTCCACATATAATTTGGCTTCCCACACTACAGGCCCTAAAGGGCAGCAAAGGTGTGTATAAATAAATAACACACTGTGAAAAATTAACACAGATCTCACAGAGAATTTTAACTTCATACTTATATACGTATAATTGACTGAAATATGCAAAGAAGCACGTTTATTATTCATCTCATCACACTTTCAATAAAGGAAGAATTTGTTTGAAACATATGTGCATGTGTAAGTCTTCAAAACACCTAGTGGGTTTTGTAGAGTCAGAAATTAGGGGGAAATATATCAGAATACATAAAGAAACTGGATCAGACAAAGATAAATTCCTTTAACTAAATTCTTTCACTCCTGTTAGGGTATTAACAATAATAAGATTCATTCATTTAATTCAAGTGAAACAATTCCAGACACAGCATCATCAATATCATTTTTAAGATGGCCAAAATGCAATGCAATAAAGCAGCAACATCCACAGGCACAGCAGTGTTGTGGACTTGTGCAGTAAACCAGGGGCTATTGTCCAAGCTTTTTATGTTACAAATAATAAATGAGGGTAGTCCTCTTCTCCAGGAGTGCCAGAGCTGTCAGAGAACCACACTGCCTGCTTCAGCTGTCACAGAACTTCTGCTGGCAAAAGCCACAGTGGGCATATCAGAGTTGTGAGTCTGATGCTAGGAGGGTGGGGAACAACATGTCATGAAGGGTGGAGGAAGAGAATTAGACAGCGAGCGAGATGCCATGTCTGATCTTCTGGTGTATAAAAAGATACCGCACTTAATCCGATCACACTATCAACACTACTGAATGAGTTCTTAGACTTCTTTGCGCAGTGCCACACGAACACTGCTGAAGATCTTGCCCAGGGCTTCAAAGAAGGGATCACAGAAGGTCTGGATGCAAAGGGAGTAGATGCGGCTGATGCACTGTGACTCAATCAGACAACTCTTGATGCAGGGCACCACAGCCCAGATGTGGCAGAAGGAGATACAGGCAAACAGGAAGCCCCAGAGCAGGGCAACTGGGATCCCAAAGACAGCAGACAAGATGCGGTAGCACCAGTATTTGGACACAGTGAAAGTGGTGTAGCTGAGCTTCCACACCCCATCCAGGCTGTGTGTACCATCGGGCTCTGCAATGACATCCTCAAACTCCACCTAATAAGACATTTTAAAAAGCCATTCATTAATACAGATACACAAAGGCACACTGCTTTTATCCATCTACCTCCACGAGACCTCTGTGGGCTCCAAGTAACACACAACGGCCAATGATATGCTCAATAATTAATAACCATGTGCCTTAGAAAGCTGCAGAGTGTTAGTGTATGCAGAGAAAATAATTATTTGTTGCACTCCTAGAAGTTCACATAGAGAAAAACAGGAGTGTGTTTAATGCAGCATCTTAATAATTCCAAAAGCTTTATTGCAGCACAAACCAAAGTTAACCTCATGTAAAATTTATGAGAACTACGTTACACTGGTCTATTTTGTTTTCAGTTTCATAAAGTGCAGTCTAGGAAAAGTTCCATTCGCAGCTCAGACTCAGCAACGAAATGTTATTCAACTGAGAAAGTAGTCACGTCAGGCAGACAAGTTCCCATCTAAAACATTTTCTTTGCTTTCAGGACATTAGTTATGATCAGTGTGGGAAGTAATAAGTCTGTTTCCCGCAGAGAGAGCAGGGTGAAATTATCCTGTGTACAAATGAATGAATGGACATGCACTGCTGTTCTATATTTTTCTGCATGGTCTGGGCCATTTCAGGCATTAGAGGACTATTAGAGTCATATTCTGCAAAGGCAAGATCAGTGTTTTTAGAATGATTTAACACCCAGGTGGTTCATATAGAAGCTGTAAAATCCTCCGAAGAATTCTATGACTAATTCGGGACATTATTAGATCATAATGACTCATTTTATTTTAATGAAAAGAAAAAGAACTAGAAATGTTAGCAGGGAAGGATTTTATGAGTTTAAAATATAAGTGCTAGTTCATTAATTTAATAACCACCTGCACAAGAGTATTTCGAGATACGGATAAGAATAAGGACCTTAACGTTTAAAGGATATTCAGCCATTATACCTTAGAGCTGTATAAGTTTCTGACAATTGACACAAGCAAGCCTGTAATTCACGCATGCACTTCCATAACTTACACAGTATACACAGTTGTAATCCTTGTTGACCATGCTTACATTAGTTATATT
>JAMQGT020005252.1:0-95752 GCA_024447675.2 Pterophyllum scalare
GACCTGCATCCACCCTCCGCTCAGTGTCCTCCTCCGTCACGCTGCTCTCTGCAGAAGCGATGAACCAAATAATTAAACTGAGCTCGCACTGCAGTTATTTACGGTGACGTGGCTGTTTAAGGTTTTCATCAACAAACTGTATGAATTTGTGTAACTTATAGTTGAAGCGTGTCAGTAGGATCCAGCCTCAGGGGGCACAGTGACTGACTGGACGGGCCTGAACGGTGAAACCCGTCCATCAGCTGATGCTGCAGCCTGTGACCCACACACTGCACAGCAGGAGGATTCCCTCTGAAGACCAATATTTTTAATCAAGAAAAACCACGTCTAGGTGATCTGTTTCTTAACTCTCATGACAAATGAGTTTTTCTTTTATTCCCACTGAGGTTTCTGTGTAAATGTCCCATAAACAGCAGGAGAAAGGCTGCAGGTTCAAAGCCTCAGACAGTCAAACATCACGCTCACGTCACAGACACACACTGTGTTCAGTTATCCAATAAACAACATTTTTATTTTATAAATGGTTTGTGTGTTAGTAAATTAATAAAAACTGTCAAGGACTCACGGATGTTAACAGAGTGAAAATAGTCACAGCTGCTGTCTCTAACAGTCTGATCTCCAGAACGCGTGCTGATCAGAATGATCGAGAGGCATACGGAGGAGCTTTGTGGACTTGTGTAGGGCGCGCCTGTGTCACTGTGGCGATAACCAAACTGTCCAGCAGGTGTCGCTGTGCATATGGTTTCAGATCGTTCCAGCTTCGAGACAATTCCAGCACAAATGCTTCGAAGGCTTCAGTGCTTCCAAAGCCTCGTTTTGCCCATCACTAGGAATCAGGTGAGTGGAAACAGTGGGAACACACTGAGTCCCCCTACAGGGAGGCGGGGAACAGCAGGGATCTGAAACCATGTGAGATGTTGGTGAGAACTTAGAAAAAGGTCCTTCGGATGTCTAAGTGTTCAAAGTAGATGTCAAACAGAAGATAAATCCACTGATTGTTTGTAAAGTTCATCTGCCGCTCACATGAATCCTGTGATCAGAGCTTTATTTGATTGTAGCTTCTTCAAAGCACATTCAAACATGTTGAGCTCATTAATGAAAGTGCAGACTGAGAGTGAATCACATGATTTTGAAGGAGAGTCAAACATGTTCAGTATTGTCACACAGGTCCAGATTGTCCCTGATATCATAGCTGCTCAAACACTGATGATCATATTTGAAGAATTATTACTGATGACAGCAAGTTCTTAATGGAGCTCTCTGCCTGTGCTGATTTGCAAACACAAACTGCATGAGGTCGCTTTAATAATCACAGCTGACATGAAGCGTTTTGAAGTGAGCGACACATTGCAGCATCCAGTTTGTCCCAGCAGAAAGGAGCTCCTGCAGCAGTGGTATAAACTGTGTGCTGCTCACAGTTAGCAGATACACTGCAATCAACATTAGCTATTTCAGTCCTTCTTTGCTCCTCCACTGGTCCACTTCCCTCCATTTCCAAGGGACACACTGCACACCATGCTGAGATGGTCCAAGTGTGCAGCTAATATCTCTGCTATGATCACCTTGTTGCAGCAATACGCAACTGAACCAATATACAAAACATAATTGTGTGTCACTTTTTCGTTGCCGTTGTTTAGCATTAATGGCTGTATATTGAGTTATTTTGAGGAAATATAAATTACACTGTTATATAAGCTGCACAATACTTTTCATTGTGTCAAAGTGTCATTTTGTCAGTGTTGTCCCATGAAAAGATATACTTAAATATCTGCAGAAATGCTGAAGGGGTGTACTCACTTTTGTGATACACTGTGTGTATATGTGTGTGTGTATATATATATATATATATATATATATATATATATATATATATATTTCCTAATAAGTTAAAAAGAACAAAATAAAACAAAAATCAAATACATTCCTGTTCGATCACATCTGGGGTCACCATTTGAAGAAAATTATAAAATTTTTTTTTTTTTATCTTAGTTACTGCTGTGCGTGTGTTAGTTGCTGTTGAAGCTTATGTTTGTGTGTATTCGTTTATCGAACAGGAATGAGACAAAAACAAGGGAATAAGGAGTTCAATTATTAAATTTAATTATGCCATTTTCAAACAGTTTTTCTTTCAGATTAATCTGGGCAAAATACTCCATGATCCGTCTGGTGTGAACTGGCAGATCATGAAGGATTTCACCCTTTGTCTTTGTGAGTTACAGTTTTCATATAGTCAGCTTATCAATGTTGATTACATCATATACAAAACAATAATTGTTCAAAACAACAGCTGTTTGTTTAGTCTTTTCTCTGGGATCTGTAGAGACAGAAATGACCCAAAAGAGAACATCTTGTACTTCTCATGTCAGTTAATCAATTATGTATGTTAAATTCTAACACATATTGTCACAGGGAACATAATGTACACATTTAGCATGACTCTATCTCTTCAGATTGTTTTTGTTTCAGGAGTTGGGCTCGGCCCCTTAGTTCCAGTGAAAGGAACTCTTAATGCGTCAGCATACCAAGACAAGACAAGGCAAGACATTTTGGACAATTTCATGCTTCCAACTTTGTGGGAACAGTTTGGGGATGGCCCCTTCCTGTTCCAACAAGACTTTGCTTTCTGTATTGGTGCACAGTCTATAAAGACCTGGATGAACGGGTTTGATGTGCAAGAACCTGACTGGCCTGCACAGTGTCCTGACTCAGACAGAACACCTTTGGGATGAATTAGAGCGGAGACTGCGAGCCAGGCCTTCTCAACTAACATCAGTGTCTGACCTCACAAATGCACTTCTGGAAGAATGGTTAAAAATTCCTCCTAAACTTTATGGAAAGTCTTCCCAGAAAAGTTGAAGCTGTTATGGTCGCAAAGGGTGGGCTGGCGTCATATTAAACCCTATGGATTAAGAAGGGGATGTCACTCAAGTTCATGTGTGTGAAGGCAGATGAGCAAATACTTTTGGCAATATAGTGTATCACATATTAATCAAACAAGTCAATGTATTAAAACCTATATTTGCTTTTTTTTTTTTTGTCATTTAGATTGATGGGCCAGTCATAGTAGAGGACACATGTCTATGTTTCAGAGCTTTGGGGGGACTACCTGGTCCTTATATGTAAGTAAAGTAACTTCCTTATGTTTTCAGTCATATCTTACGTGGTGATAATGAGCGTCATTTAAAAAAAAAAAACAACTTGTTTTTATAGCAAATGGTTCCTGGAAAAACTCAAACCAGAAGGTAAGTAATGAAATCAATGCCATCTATGATGTGGTATTTAAACACAGTTATGCAGAGTTTGATGCATGCTTGATAATCCAGGTAAGGAAATCCCAGGAAGTTGATTCAGTTCATCTGGACACATATGCAGGTTCCACAACCTTATAAACAGTATAGTTGCATAAAGATCAGCATCACTGCATAACAATAAGCCACATGATCAGATATGCAAATCAGGATTGGTGTGAATAGAAGAGTTACCTCATCAGGCCAGTACTCTGCACTCCGTTTACACCTGCAGGCCAGTGGCCAATCTTTTGATGGCAAAGATGTGCACACCCTTGACAGGGAGGGGTGCTGGCTTGAGTGGGGAGTCAAGGAGGCCATTTATGTAAAAAGGGAATGACAATCTCTGAATTGGGGGGGGGCTGAGAGTACCTCTTTCACCATCTTACAATGCTGTGATTGCAGGCATTCACCCATTCTCTGTGAATAGTATGCATGGCCATTTTGATTAATTGATATTTGCATAGCATCATGTGGCTCACTGTTGTGCAAGTATCCTAATAGTTACATTTTTAAATCTATAGAACCTGTTTAGAAAACTGCAGTCAGCTGAGACTGAGGAAGTCACTGATGACCTGAATAAACCTTCTGGGATTATCTAGAGTTTTTAGAAAAATTGTGATGTCGACTTTCGAGCATTTCTTTTCTTTTTTGATTTTATATTTTAGGCCTGTACAAACTTCTAGCTGGGTTTGAGGATAAATCGGCGTGGGCTCTCTGCACTTTTGCGTTCTCTGCTGGGAAAGATGAACCTGTCCAGCTCTTCAGAGGGAAAACCGAGGTGAGAGTCTGTCTCTATAAGTCTGTCCCAGTGTTTGTGCTTTTTGTGTGTGTATTTTCAGTTGACTCTTGTGGTATTTTCAGGGGTGCATTGTAGAACCCAGGGGGCCTCGAGACTTTGGCTGGGATCCCTGTTTCCAGCCAGATGGATATGACAAAACGTAAGCAAGACTGTTTGTATTTCCCAGTTTCTGCCACCAAGGGGAGCCAGAGGTTAACACACCGCCTCTGCATATCAAACATACCCTTCTGCTTCATGCTGTGCACTTAGGATAAAGTATTACTATTATTTAACATGTCTACATTATTTACTTGGTACAAATCTACATTCAGCATAATTTCATCTCACTTCTCTGCAGCTATGCTGAACTGCCCAAAGAAGTGAAGAATTCCATCTCTCACCGGTACCGGGCGCTTGCTGCCATGTCAGAGTATTTCTCTCAAACCAACTCTGCCTCACCACAGAACAAGAAGAAGAAAAATGAGGAAAATTAAAGAGAATGTTTGCTCCAACATCTGGTTTTGAAGTTGCAGCAGTATACATCAAACCTAAAGGCAGAAAATAAACCTTAATAAGACTCTGCATATTCTTAGGCCAGAAAAAAATTGAAGAGAAATCATTTTTTATGCATATCTGTAGACTGCATAATATCTGTTTTCTCTTATATTTTTTTAAATAAATGTTTTTGAACACATCCATCCATCTGTATTATTCTTAGTGAACATTTCTCTTTGACTATTACCCCTTGGAAATAGAAAATGTTAACATATCTTATATCAAAAAATATAGCAGAGACTCCAGCAAGTCTTGTTTCATTGTTCCACAGTGGCTACTCAAAGACGACCTTCCGAGTTTTTGCTTCCAAGGACTGACAAAGATAGACTTGAGGAAGAGCATAATTCATAAAAACAGGAGCTCCAGGGTCCTGATGAGAGCAGCAGACTCCTCTGTGGCCAAGACTGGCTCCTGGATTTAGGGAGGGAAGCACAGGGCTGGAGTCCAGAGAGGGGAGGGTCCCTGAAGGGGAGAGTGGGGTGTTCAGTACAAACACCACAGTGATAACAGAGAAGTTTGGATTATAAATGACCCATGAGCTGAAAGCCTCTAAGCAGGAACTATGCGTACACCTGTGACTGATGTCTCCCAGATGTGTTGAATCGGTGACATGTGCTTCCACATGCATGCTCTGACTAAAACCAACACAAACAGCCTGTAGAAGAGTGTATTTTATTCAGCACACATTAAATGTTATGTTTGCTTCAGCGGTGTATTCTCGTTCCTTCTGTTTATTATATGAAGCATTTCTAAATCTGTACAAGTTTTGCATCTAGTTATTGACAAGAATACTCAGTAAAAGTGAGTTTTCAGGAGAACAGTGCAAACTCAGGGCCACCCTGTTTACCCAAACGTCTAGTTTCGTTCGGGGATGTGCCAGGAAGTAGCAAGTTGCAAAAGAAAGAGCAGGGGAGCTGTTTTGTTCTCATCAGGGAACATTTTACCCATCAGCCAAGTTTTTTCCCAGAATATAGAAGATGCCTGCCAGGCTTCCAGTTACTACAGGTCAAAAACATCACTGTGAAGGCATCCTTCACTTTTTTTTTTTTCTTGCTTCCACTGTGATTCTAAATCAAAGCAATTACTGTCAGTGCTGAAGCATTTATTGAGACCCCACTGCCTAAAGGAATTTCCTATCATGTTATACCTCAATTTCAATGCATTATGAAAACCTACTAAAAGTAACATCATGAATGCTTTTATTATGATGCATACACTGTAGGGCAGCGTGGTGGTGTGGTTCGCACTGTTGCCTCACAGGAAGAAGGTCTGGGTTCAAACTGTCTTTAGCTGAGACCTTCTCTGTGTGGAGTTTATGTGGGTTTTCTGGTTTCCTCCCACGGTACAAAGACATGCACTTAGTGGCGTTAGAGTCTGTAACAGCTGGTAACCCGTCAAGGGAGTCCCCCTCCTCTCACCCTATGATAGCTGGGCTAGGCTCCAGCCCCCCACCCCCACCCTGAAAAGGATTAGTGGAAGAAATGGATGAATGGACATACTATGTAAGATTTACCTGATGTCAAGTTTATGTACATTTCTATCCTTCATATTTAGAAATCTGACAACATATTGCAGCTCATTTTCTTCTTGCTGTCTGGTTTGTTTGTTTTTTTAATCTAAGTTATGTTGCATACACCAGAGAACATGCTTTAAACATAAGGAAAATGTCTGCAGCACTTTTTAAAATCAGTTTACAAGAACAAGATGTCTGCCCCTGGAACCATTCAATAAATTGCACATTTAAACTAGAGTTTAACAGTGCCAGAGTTTCTTAATGTTCTTAAGTTGCCCTTCAGGTTAAGTTTTTGGACATCCAACATGGTTTAAAAAAGACTGTTGTAATACAGATACTGATTTCTGAAACAGGGAAAATAGTTTTCCTTCCTTGTGACTATATTTCTTATATTTCAGTTTCCTTTCCCACGACAGAAACAGACAATGTTGCTTTTGTTAAACTCAGTCTACATGTGCATATGACAAACATCACATGCCAAAAACCTGGAGACTACAGAGCCAGCCCAGGAGCCACTCTGTAATAGGCTCTGGAAGTCCATGATAGCTGGAAAATTGTCTCCTGACATGACCTGCAAATACCTTTCCCCCAAACCCTCACAGGGGAACACAGGATGTTTTCATACTTTATTACAAACAGAACTATTAACACAATGCTTATCCAAGGAAACTCTGCTGTTGTGATATTGTGTATGCGGTGGTTAATGAAGGAATGTCCTACTCAGGGATCACTGAGTGGAAAGGACGCCTGACTTTATGAGATTTTTAATCAGCTGCGATTGCACCAGAGGATAAGAAGGGTTTTATGTGGCTTTGGGAGACAGACTATACTTCCTTTTTATTTGTTATACAAGACTTACCTGAATTCTCCTGCTGTGGTGAGTTTTATTTCACAGCAGACTCAAGTTAAAAACATTTTTTTCTTTAAACAATAACACCTGTACCTGTAAACAGCTTTGATTATATACAGTATGACTTACAATGCTAAAATCTTTAAAAAAAAAAAAAAAGACTTCAAAGGGACATTTAATAGAGGCCATTTTCCACTATATAAATTTGTTTTAACCAAACTCACCCTTGAATGAAGTCTCTCCAAGGAATTTCAGGGATCAGACTAATGAATTCGTCCACCATGAGGCCACTGCTGTGCATGATGGAAACCGTTGACCTAATACATATTCCTGCTGGGACTGGTCCTCTCAGTTTCCACTGTTTATGACCAAAACAAAGTCACACTGGAGACAAGGAGAGCTCCATTAATATTACCTGTATTTAACTACTCCAGTGAGATGCTGGGACCTCATTTCAGCTGTAACCCTCTGACTTCTGCACCGATCTTTGACACAAGGTTTATTAACACCATACTGTAAGAACAGATAGCATCAAGAATGTAGCACAAGATGAGTGTTACAAACTCAAATTTGAGTAGTCTCTAATGGGAAGGTTGTGATTTACATTTAATATTAAGGCACTCCTCTTTGTTGGTCATTTGCAGTTTATTCATGTCTGCATTAAACATGCTTAAGTACAAAGAGTGTGTTTTGGAGTAAAATACAGAGCGAGACAACAGAGGTAATAAGAGATGCCTGCATGAGCAGGTGAAGCTGGGCAAAGAGAAGTGTGGTCAGAAAGAGAAGCTGAATGTATGCCAGTGGCATTTGTCTAATCTCACATTTCTCAGGCATAAAAAGTTACTGTATTAAAGACATTTTGATACAGGACTCAAAATGCTATTTATAAGAGAATCCTTTGGAGAACCCACGGCTCCAGACACATACTATATAACAAAGTCTGTCATTTCTCAGCAGTTAATGCAACAGTTTTGTTTAAGCTCATTAATTAAAGTCGAAAGTCTGCACTTCAGTAGCATCTTGGATGTTTCATTTAATTTCTGACACACAGAGGCACAATTATGGAAAAAATTTTTTATCACTGTCTAAACATTTCAGGACCCAAATGTACCTTAGTGCAGAAAGGAAATGTCTTAGAATGAAGATTAATATTCCTCATATTAATCCAATCTGTGAGCTCTACAACAGACTATAGTAGCACAGTATAGACCAAGCATTTAACCTACAAATCTCAACACGGCAATTCGACAGTGAAGTGAGAATGAAGTGAAAATTTTTTTCTCAAAATTTAGGATAAAGAAATCTAATATCAGATCCCATCACAATTAGTTTTTCGTTCTTTTTAGTAGAACAAAGCAAAACAAGGACTCCCGTGTTTCAGGGAAGAAGCAGGAATGCTGCTTTCTCAAAACTTTATTGGGTTGAGACTTTTCACAGCAAAACACACACCTGACTATATTTCAACCCTAAAACAATAGATGACATGCACATAGATGATCCTAAAAAATAAAATAATTACTGAACTGATTATGAGAAATTAAAAAAAAAATAGAAGGGTAGATTCTCCTGATTCATGTTGTATAGCACTTGAGACACACAGACAAAATAAACTCAGAATTGCCAAAAATATAAAAGTATGGCCAGTATGCTTTTCTATGATGATGTGTCCCAGAGAGAGAGAGAGAGAGAGCCACTGTGTACAACCGCATCATAAAGAGTTCTTGTCCTACCCGAACAGCCCAGGGTCATGCAGAGTCAGAGTCTGTAACAGGCGCTCAAAGTCCTGCACCATCCAGGGCTGTTGGTGTGTCCCCACTGCAGAGGCACTGCTGCTGTCAGGGCTGATACTCTGTGGGTCATTAAAGCTTATGAGAACATCTGTGGAGAACTGCGGCAGACGGAACAGGCCCAGGTGGAGGGTCACTGTATTCCTTGCTTCTTCGTTGAACTTAGACACACACTGAGTCCCAGTCAGCATCCAGGCAGAGCTGCACTCTGACAGGGACAGCTCAGATTTGGGCAGAGCCACAAGACTGGTCACTTCAAAAGCCCCGGGCTCCAGAGCTTTGTTGCTGCCCGCGATGTCCTCAAAGTGGTACTTGGCTGCATCCTGGTCTGCCACCTGTTCCTGGTACTCCACCAGCTCGACGATCAGGCTCTGGTCGGTGTGGGCGTGGGCAAACACCTCCTGATTGTCCGGGATTTCCCTCAGTTCGCTGACGTCTGTGGCGCTGTGAGGGATGACAGCTGACAGGGCTCCTCCAAACAGAGGATGGGCCTCATAAGCGCTCCCTGCTGCGCTCTGCATTTCTATGTGAAGCTTAGAAACAGAAGAAAAAACAATAAACACCAAGGCTGCAGGTAACTGTTTCCACGCACAGAAACACCTCCTGCTTAAAGAAATTAAGAAGGAAAGAACTGTGTAGACACATACCCGCAGCCTACCAACTTCACTCACACTAGACCATCAATGTGCGCTCTCTTCCGGTGAAAAACTTCATCTTCTTCTTGTTAAATGTTTTGTGTTGCCATAACCAACGCGCTGCTGCCACCTACAGGTGTGGCAGACATCAACATTATTTATCGTCTATGGTTGGAAGAAGATAAGTATAAAGTTTATGACTTTGGCACGAGCTGATAACATACACAGTAACAAAGGAAATCATCAGAATCACACAAAAAAGTGAAGGATTTACTTATCAAAATAAAAAGCTGCATCAAACAGAAAAACCCAACAAAAAGAAACAAATCTAACATTAAAAGACAATAAATTCACTTAATATCTTTAAAGATGTTGCACATAGTTATTGTTGTTGCTGCAACCTGTGAATTGATTAGGGTAATTAATAATCAACAGCCATCATTATGTCATTTCCCGGGGTCTTTTGTTCCAACTTGAAATCAGACTTATGTGAATAGTGTTGTGGAGGTGAAGAGTGTGACAGGATCACGAGTTTGAAGCTGGAAATGAATGTTGAATGTTGTCAGTGCATATGCCTCTCAGGTGTGATGTCAGAAGAGAAAGTGAAATTCTGGAGTAAGTTGGATTAAGTGGAAGACAGCATCCCCATGGGAGAGAGAGTGATGACTGGAGCAGACTTTACTTTATAGGCATGGTGTTAAGAAGAAAAATGCAGAAGGACAGATGGTGGAGGATTTTGCAAAAACAAAGATGGAAATGGCTGTGGTGAATGTATGAGATTGAAGGACGCTGTCACGGCTGGTGCAGGCAAGGCAGGGAGGACCCCAGAGCAGGACGCAGGACGAGAGTGGACATGTGCTCAAACACTTTTATTGACAGGCTGGTCAGGACCAGCTACACGAGACTAAACTCAAAAACTCGAAACAACTTGAAAACCCGAAACTAAACACTTAGCCGACATCACATGGATGAACAGACGAGGACCCAAACAAAGAACAAAGGAACACCAAGGGCTTAAATACACAAGAGGACTGATGAGGGAATAGAACACAGGAGGGAACACAGGTGACACAATCAGGCAACAGAGGGGAGCAAAACAAAATACAGGGACCACAAGACTACCAAAATAAAACAGGAAACACCAGGAAAACAAGGACACAGACCTGAATACAAAACATAAGACACTGGGCCACCAGCCCAGGACCATGACAGACGCTTCACACAGATGGACTATATCTTACGCAGAAGGTGCAATCTGAAAGAAAGTTTTACTCCCCTTGTCTTGTTCAGTTGTGCTCTCCGGTGTGTCCTAGCTCCCTGATTACCTCGTGTGTGTGCGTGTGTATCATCTGTGTCCTCCTGCTTTTTGTCACCTTGTCTCACTTAGGTAGTGTGTTTCCTGGTTCCCAGTTCCCCTGAGTATTCCTAGTTGTTGAATTATTAGCTCCAGTTGAGCTTTCCTAGTTTCCCTGTACCCGGTGTGCAACCAGCAATAAAGCTGTATATTTCTGAGTTCATGCTTTGCCTCCTGAGTCCTGCATTTGTATCCTTTTCCTGCCTGCAGAATTGTGAAACTTACATGTCAGGGTTGTTGAATACAAGGTTCAGTGGATGGGACATGCTAGCTGATCATATCTTGGCTTTATTCATACATGCATGTTCAGACATAGCTGTGCATTTGTGAGCTGTGGTGGTTTAATCTGACTGGTTTACGCACAGTTCCTGTGGTGACAGCGTTTTGTTGTTTTCACACTGTGGTCAGGTTATATGGATAGACGAGCAGAATTTGCTTTCATACCTCATTTGTCGTCTTAGGGTGACACCATGCCATTTTGTGGTATAACAGTGTAATAACATATTTACTGCACTTCTTTTGGCACTAGGCCCAATTGCTGGCCACTTGTGTTCGATATTATTCCACTGATGCTCAGCAATTCTGTATGATGCATATTGGTACTGTATTACAAATGGCTTATTTATAAGTCTGTAATTAGTGCAACATGTGCAAAAGCAGGTCAAACACCCTAAATCACATATTTCCTAAAACGCCTATGCCTTCTAGATTGGATATGGCATGCATCAATGCATGCCATATGCCCTCCTCAATATCATGGACATTACCTAGTTTTACAATGTATATCATACTGAAATACGTTGTTTTTCAACAGGCTTGTGTACATGGGGCTGATTCAGCAATGCATCCCAAAAAATGAATATTCAACTTCAGTCATTCCAGCATTAATAATGGTTAAGCTCAGGTGACAATAAAGTGGTATGAGGGGGGCCTCATGTCAAATTTTGTTTAGGGCCCCTTCAAGGCTTGGGCCGGCCCTGTGTGGACGGGTTGACAGATGAGGTCAGGCAGGAGTCTCCATGGACTATGATGTTTGCAGACGACATTGTGATCTGTAGTGAGGGTAGGGAGCAGGTGGAAGAGAGCCTGGAGAATAATGACGTGCTCTGGAGAAAAGAGGAATTGAACGTCAGTAGAAGCAAGATAAAATAAATGTGGGAGGGATGCAGTTGGAAAGGTGAACACGCAAGTAGCAGAAATAGTGATGTAGATGAGTTTAAATACCTGGGGTCAACCATCCAAGGTAATGGAAAGTGCACAAGCGAGATGAAGAGGAGAGTGATTTGTGACAGAAGCATAGCAGCAAGAGTGAAAGGGAAGACCTTTGATGGTTTGGAGATGGTGGCTCTGACAAAAAGACAGGAACTGGGGCTGGAGGTGGCAGAGTTTAAAAAAAGATGCTCAGATTTTCGTTGGGAATGATCAGGATGGAGAAGATTAGAAATGAGGGGACAACTCAGGTCAAGTGGTTTGGAGACAAAGCTTGAGAGCCAAGGTTGAGATGGTTTGGACATGTGCAGAGTAGGGATAGTGGATATACTGGACAATGGATGTTGAAGATGGAGCAGCCAGGCAGGCGGAGAAGAGGGAGACCACAGAGAAGGTTCATGGTGGTGTGACAGAAAAGGAATAGGATAGGGTGAACCCGTAAAGGAAGTAGCTTAAATATTATTATTATTATTTATGAATATTGCATTTTATATATTTCTCTGTGGAAGTGGAATAGTTACTGTGTAAACGAAGGTAAGGTAAAAAATACTTCCGCAGGCCGTCAAACATATAGAGCAGCCTCTCCTCCTCCTCCTCCAGCTGTTTGTGTTGATTTCCTGGTCAGCTGATTCAGACGGAGCAAAGATAGGAAGCAGAGCGCTGGCATCCACAATGATAATCGTGTTTCATCGTCTGGCCGAGAGCCTCTAAGATGAATCAGACAGATCAGTAAATCCGCTGTAAACCTCCGTGTTAATCGCTGAGTTTCTGTGTGCGGGAATTCACCGGCGTCGACAGGCGAGTCCTGTGGAAAACAGCAGGTAGCTGCGTTAGCATTCTTAGCTTAGCTTGGTAGCTAAGCGGCCTGTCTGATATAGATAAATTGAAGTGTAGCTAAGCTATAGTAGTCTTTAAGTTGTTTTTGTTACAGTGGAGTTGAAACTTAGCGGTTTATGTGGTTGACAGCAGTATAATTTTCTAAGAATTAGGCTGTCAAACAGCTAAATCTGCCAAAGTTGTTAGCGGCCGTGATAGAGCGTTAATTAGCTTATGTGAGATTGTTTCTGTTATTTCAGTTTCACTATTCGCCAACTTAAAGGGTCCTTAAAGCCATCACATTACTCTTAATAAAGAAAAAGAAAAGATTCAGCTACAGATGGCCAAGCTTTACACGTCTGGTATTTCTCCCATGATTAAAAAAAAAGGGATTGTAGATTGATTTTTCATTCTTCTTCTGTTTGCTTAAAGTTGCAGTCCATGGATTGATTAGGGTAAATAATAATCAACAGCCATCTTTATGCAACTTCCACAGGGCTTTTTGTTCCAATTTGAAATCGGACTTTCCCTTCATGCAATAAATCACAGCTGGAATACAGATTTAGTTTTAATGTTTTGTGATTTTTAATATTGCCCTCTTGAAATATTTTCTAACGTCTTCCTGCTTTCCTCCTGCAGCCCTAACATGTTAGATGTGACTCTGCCTTCTTTCTCTTCACATTGCCTCTGCTTCAGATCTGTCCCCTGCCTCTCTTCTTCTTCTCCTCTGTTTACTGGAAAGCTCTTCTCCTCTCCTGGCCGTTGAAAAGCCCGTTTTTCCAGCTGCCGTGCCAGAAAAGGAAGCTGAGAAAGCCAGTGTCAGAACTAGCTGGATTCAATGGTATAAGTTGTATTGTTGGCTTAACAGGGGCTCTGTGTGTGTGTGTGTGTGTGTGTGTGTGTGTGTGTGTAGAGAGAGAGAGAGAGAGAGAGAGAGAGAGAGAGAGATTATGCTACCACTGAGGGTCACATGCTGTTTAGTTCAGTGTCACAGAGGAGCTTTAATGAGGCATCTGTGTGTGTGTTTTGTCTCGATCTTTGGAGCGTGAAACACCCAAACACAGACTCCAGGGCATATAATTGGAAGAACAGCCTGTTTTCATTTCCGTGTTACATGGAGAGCATTGATGACATTTCCTTTCATATCTAGTGAGACTCAGCACCTGCTCCGCCAGAAGGATTTGGAATCAAAGATAACTTAATAGGTCTTGTCTTTATGATCACCACCATTTCATAAAGGATCATACCTTCTCAATTCATTAAATTAAAAAAAAAATAATTTGCCACCCGGCCATCATAGAGTTGCCTGAAAAAATTCCAAGGGAAAGATGCAGTTCTTAATAGGAATTGTGTAAAATTTCAGGTCCTTACTGTCATTAGTTTTCTAAAAAGTATTAGATAAAAGTATTACAAAGATAAAGGTAAGGGTGTTGTGTACATGAGAAGCTTGAAACACAATATCTTGCAAAGTTTTTGTTTATTCGGGCCTCCAGATCTACTGTTTTCAGGATTTAAAGAATCCATTATCCCATGTTAACTTGAGCTTCACTCCTGAGAGTTTCTAGGTAATGGAATTTTTAAATGGCCCCTTGAAAAATGAGAAATGGAAAGAAAAAAAGCCCCTACCTTCAGGAAAACCCTGGAATTTTTTTCAGGTAAATCTGAATCGTTTGAACTGACATGGAATGATCCTAAAATAGTTTTTAGGCATGAAGAAACAATTCCTTTCTTTTATATATTCCAGTAGAAAAAACAGACAAATAACAAATTGCTGCTGTTTAACACAAAATAAAAGGTGAGAGATGCTTTATTAAAAATGAAAAATTTGTAAATTCCTGTTTTGTAGCTGTAAAAATGGTAACCACAAGCAATAAAAAGCTTAATAAAATAGAATACACTCAGTAAAGTGAAATTACTCAGAAAGAAAAGAGTTCAGTTAAATAGAATAAAATGTACCGAAGTAAAACAAATAAATAAACTTACGTTACCGAATACTTCACTGAAAGAAATGGAAAAAAGAGCATAAACTGTAGTGAACAGTACAATAAAGTGGCTAAACAAACAGTCATATTGCTGGACCATGACAAACAATAATTACTGAGTGAGTTCATTTTTAGCCATTTATAATGTTTAGATTGTCAGTGTGTTTGTAAGCTCTGTATGTAGTTATGTCTGTAACTCATCTCCTCCTGCCAGTGCTGGAGTACTCTCAGTTCAGGAATCTGATGGTGTTTAAGTTCTCCCACAGTGTGGTAAATCCTCATTGACGATCCTCTCCTCCTGCCCTACAGAGGGAGCCAGACCAGGAGGAGCAGCCTGAAGACAACATGCCCCCGAAGTTCAAACGACACCTCAACGATGACGAGGTCACGGGATCCATTCGCAGCGAGAGGGTAAGATGCAGGGGAAAGGGGTGGTGTGCGCAACAAACAGCAGACCCAGTTAGAGAAGTGAACATGTAGTACATCCCTCCATCCCTCCATTTTCTTAACTGCTTATCGAATTCATGGTCGGGGGTGGGGGGAGCTGGGGCCTGTTCCAGCTGATGTTGGGTGAGCAGCAGGGTACAGTAAAATGCACTGATTTCTATCTAATAAGGTAATGCAGACTCACTGCCTTTGCTGTGCATTGGCTGATTGTGCTTACGTCTGCAGTCACCCCTGAGAGCCGGTCTGGAGCCAGGAAAAAGCTCTGTATCTGGTGGAGATTTTTCTGTAAGATAGTTTATTTGTCAGACTAATCACAATGGAAAAACAACAAAAATAAGGGCAGAGAACCAACGAGACTAAAACTTTTCAAGGGGTGAAGCTGTTATGGCCAAATGTCTGGTCCTCATCAGTATGATCATCCCGCCCCACACACCTCAACCTCCCTTGTCCTCCCTCTGTTTCTTTATTGTGTTCATTCCTCTCTTTCCTCTGTGTCATCCTGTTTGCTGTTGTGTTGAACTGAGATCAAAGCAAAGCTTACCAGGAGAGTTGCATAACAAAATAACCTCCCAATCGTTCCCTTCGGTGCCCTGCCTCCTGTCCTGTGATAATTGCTAACAGTTTCCTTCATGTCTCCTCTCTCGAATGGAAGGAAAGAAAGAAGCTGTACAGAAGGAGATTGTTAGTGCCTTAACTTATAAAGTATTTTATGATCATATGGTCACCATTCCCACAGATTTTTTGCAGATGACATTGTATTTACAGGAGAAAAAATTGTCTGTATTGGCTTCACGTTGGCTGGCAGAAGTGACTTTGCAGTGCATCCATGGGTGTTGTGGTTATTAGAAGGTGAATGCCACCTTTAATACTGCTAAGATAATGGAATTCAACTGTAATTGATCTTGCTCGTAAAATTTTCACACTGTTGGCTTTTAACGTCCATTATCTTTCTCATGTAATCCCTAATAAAGACCTTTATTTTCCAGTAGCATTGGACAAAGTCCACCTACCTTCAGTCCAATAAGAAACAGACTCTTTCTTTCTCGTCCTGTCAGAATTTAATGCAGCTGTCCTCACCAGTTCTTTATGAATAGCATTTTACACAGGGTGCTTTTTGTCCTGATCAAAGCCATCAGTGGTTCAGACATGTGATCACTGCAGTGTTTTTTTTGTGTGGGATAATTCCCCTTAAGATATCAGACATGTTGTCCCATTTCCCCCCCCTTTTTTTTTAAATGTGAATCTGTACAGTTTCATATTGGATTTCTCAGCACACTGATTGTTCTGTTTTGAAGTGATTTCACTCCAGTGGCCTGTGTAGTGCAGTACTGGTCTCGCACACCGCAGTCTAAGATCAACAAACTTGAACTTTTATTGCTGCGCACTGTGACAGCTGCCCACCTGGCCAATAATAACACGTTATCCAGTCAGCACCAGTCTGGAAAACAAAATTGGGGGAAAAGTTAATAGTGTTCTGAATTCAGTGAATCATACAACACAAGCTTGGGTTTGTGTTGAGACCACGAGATGAAAGCCCATCTTGGACGTAAGACAATCAAACATGTCAGGTGTCTGTTTTAATAGTCACGTAGGTCTTTGTAAGTTTTCTGCAGATTTTTAGTGATGCCCATATTTTGCCATGCCATATACTTTTTCCCCTCAAACAGCCTCTTCATAGAAGAGATGAGTGTGTTTTTAATTGTCCTTTTGGGCAGCAGAGATTCAGCTTTTGCTCCGCTGTTCAGACATGATACAACAATCAGTCACAGCATTAAAAACACCAGCCTAAAATTGGGCCCCTTTGTGTTCAATATATTGACCTTCTAAGGACAGTCAGAAAAGGCTCTTAATGGTCCCCACAGCAGCGTTGTGGCCCTTTGGGAGTCGGTGCAGCCAGTTTTTTGTGTCTTTATGACCAGAACTGCTCCTCAGTGCCTGCTGTGTCCTGCACTCTGCTCAGGCTTCAAAACCAATATGCTGGTAATGGACTAGTGCCCTGACCAAGCAAAATAGTTTCTCTTCCCTCACAATATAAAGCGTCTTGAGATGACTGTCGTTGTGATTTGGTGCTATATGAATTAATTCCACAAGCAAAGAACCAATGAACCACTGACATCCTGATGGTACCATTAATACAGGCTGACTCCTTCGATACACAAAGCAGATATTAGGGAGTCAGTAGTCCCAACTTCTGTGACCTCTGACCTTTTCTTCTCTTACAGAGGAACTTGCTGGAGGAGGACTCTGATGAGGAGGAAGACTTTTTTCTGTGAGTAATAATTCATTAAATAAGAACACATTAAATATTTTAAAAAACAAGCTGCATTTCACACAGTAGAGCCTTAATATGCCTACATGATAAAGTTGAGTTGTGATCAGTCAATTAATCTGCTTTTTCTTTACTTCAAGCTTCTTATGTCTTTCCTGATATACTTAATATGTTTTGGAGTGTGGAAAATGACAATGGGCATTTTTGTACATTTTATAGAGAAAACAACCTAACAACAACCTAATTGAAAAAGTTGAGTTGCAGCCAATATATAAGAGTAATATTAATAATAGGGGTTGTGAAAGCAGAGTACACTGACTGACTCAACAACAAAATTCACGCTTTCACTTTGACTTCATTCATGCCTGTTTTCTAGGAGAGGGCCAACAGGACCCAGGTTTGGGCCTCAGAATGACAAAATCAAGCAGTAAGTACAAACACATGCCTCATTATAACTAAAAACCAGAGGTCAAAGTAGTATTTCCATTACTGGTTTTGGTGTAGGTGTTATGTAACCATGGTTCGTAATGTTTACCAAAAGCTCTGGTTATTAGCAGATTGTGTAAGAGAGGCCGTCATGTGCAGGTTATTGTGTAACCTTCCCAGGTTGACTCAGTCCCTCTGCAGACTAACAGAGAACAGAGGAGGTCATTGTTGACACCGTCTGGCACCCTGAGTTGTTTCTCCACACTCTCATACTTTGTAGTTTGTCATAGTTGTGAGCATATGAAACTAGATGCCATAGCTGCACGTTTGAGGAATGCTAAATGCATGAGGCTCTTGAACCTTTACCGCTGAAGTCAAGCGCTCTCTCTGGTTGTTTATGTGTCCTGGTGGCAGCTCATATTTCTTTATGTCTTCCTGATGGTTTGTTTTGCTCTGGCTCATGTTTGTATACCACCTTCAGCATGCAATCAATCTGATGGCCAAGACTGATAATTTACTGCAGACCTTTTGTCTGAAACAATCAATTTGATGGTGCCTCAGAGGAGACAGTTGTTACAGAGAGAAATTCCACAGTTTAAATCATTTTTTTTCTCTCTCATGGTTTCTTTGCCAAAGTCTTTCCTCTCACTAACCATGCAGCCCTGCAAGTGGTATTACTCTAAGATAAGAGTGACTTAAAGGTAATCTGGACTACTCGTGCCAGGTATAAACAAAGGATTTGATCATAATGCTGCAGATACTAAACAGGTGCAGACAGGTCACACTGAGGCTGAAAGGCATCTCTCAGGCTTTTTATTGTCTGCCAGCTGGACAGAAGCTTTGTGCCGTGCCAAAAATAAGACCCGACTTACAGATATGATTCTGTGTCTTCAGGGTGCAGTCGCAGGTCGATGAGGTGATCGATGTGATGCAAGAGAACATCTCCAAGGTGATAGAGAGGGGCGAGCGACTCGATGACCTGCAGGACAAGTCAGGTGAGTCACACGGGCCACCATGTGTGCACATTTACCAGACGTGTGCACGAGTGACAAGTAAAAGGCAGGAAATACTATTATTAGCATTGTTTGTTTTAACATTTAGTTTCCACAAGTACCCTAAAGCCTTATTGTAGGTACTTAGGAAGGCCCTGTGCAATGTGCATCAAATTTAAAAGAAAAACATTTGCTAATGAGGTTTAGCCATCCGTAACATGCAAACAACCTTGAAGTTGAATTCCCTCGATTTTAAGGGTAATGCAAGCACGAGGTTAGTTGACATTTCAGTATTAGACAAATTTAGAATAATTTTTAACAGAAGTATTTAACGGGTAAGAATTAAGTCAAGCAAACATCAAGGTGTTATTGTGTGCTGAAGATGTGCGAGTTTTACACTTTTTCAGTGTTTTAAGGCAATTAAATGGAGGGATTTTTGTAAATCTTAAAATCTTAAATATATATATAACATGTTTCAGCTCTAAAAATGATCAAAGCTCAACATTAACATTGTGCAGGGATATTCAAACAGCAGGACTCGGGGTGTGTAGCAGCAATGATTGCATGTAAATAGACTCCATGCATGCAGTGTTAAAAATACCATACATCCCAGTTTAGCTGTTAGCAGGTATGCATTTTAAAGTGTTTGACATGCCTCGCGCTCGCTTATGTGTCGAGCTCTTTGTTAGACACGTGCAGCTCTCTTCACCACTAAAAAAAACCCAAAACATATGGCTCAACTACTCGCTGTTTTATTTTTTTTTCCTTTTATCTTTTTTTTTTTGAGTCTCTCCACACACACACACACACATACAGATGTTGTACACTAGCTCTGCCGTGTTGTCCAGACAACCAAGACAATGACGCACATCTGGAACGCATCTTTGTGTGTCTTTGATGTGCATGTGGACATGTCTGTGTCTAATTGTGCCTCCGCTGTGCTTGTTGTTCTTCTGCCATCCTTCTGTATTTATGTGACCAGTTTACAATCCTGTAATTGACACTAGCAGTTGTCCCTCTGACCCTTGTGCAGGTAGCCTGTTGTTAAATTCCACGAGCACCTCTGTGGAAGCCGGAGCGCTTCTCTTTGTAGTAGCGACAGGTCGTAAACTTGGAGATGGAAACAGCAGACACGAAGACTAAATAGGGACGGAAGCTTGGATAAGTACAGTAACGCACACTAGGGAGCTCTAATGTATCTTCATGTTATCATGCATAAACATAAAGTTAACAACAGTATCCAAGAAACAGAAATCAGGCGTGTGGGCGAGCCGTTTGAAAACGCCTGTCACGAGAAGGCCAGAAGGAAATGCACTTTTGCTCTATTGTGTTTTAATTTGGAAACTTGTACAACAATTGATCCCAATAGAGATGATGCTAAAGAAAAAAAGCTGTTTAAGGGAGTGACTTCACCATCACAGCGAAGTCTTACATAACTGCAACACAGAGCCAAAACAGCTTGAGTCACCCTGTGCTGCATAAAAGTGAAAACAATAGTCAGCTTATTGTTTTGGTTGCCATTTAAACAAATGTCAATTTTTTTGTTCTCTCCGATTTATTTTCCTCCTCACGTGTCCTCCCCTCATCTGCGCCGTGGTCGTGATTCTGCAGAGAGCCTATCAGACAACGCGTCTGCTTTCAGTAGCCGAGCCAAACAGCTGCACAGGAGGATGTGGTGGAGAGATATGAAGGTGGGGCATCTGTCTCTGTTTGTGTGGTGTTTGTGTGTGTGCACATCCAAGTCTGAGACACATTTAGTATATTTCCTATTAAAATGTGAAAGATGGATGGAGGATCAAAACTTCCATAATGAAAAATAAAGAGAAATGGCTCAATAAATATATTCGCATGCCATTAAATGCACCAGAAATACCATTTAAATTTCTTCTCGAATGAGGGTGAAATCTAGCCAATCAGCTTGATTTGGAAAACTAAATTTGGTGTTCTCTCCCGTCTGAGTGCAGCCATTTCTAATGTTGATCAACAAATAGGCAAAGCATTGAACCCCATGACAGCTCCTTTCATTTGAATAATGAAGCAGAAATTGTGTTTTATGCAAAGAAAGGTAAAAATAAACACACTCAATAAGAGGGGGGAAAAAACACGTTATGTTTGATGCATTTTAAGGACTTTTTTTTTTTAATACATTTAGAATTATGGCAGTTTTGGTCTTCCACAGGAGATGTTCACCATCATGTGTTCTGTGTCTAACGTGTTGTTTCTCCCTCAGATGAAGATGATTATTGCGTTGGTGGTTGTTGCGCTCCTGCTGATTATCATCAGTGAGTATTAGGCTGAATACATGAATGCAGTATAAATTTACAGGACTTCCCTCTTACTGTTACTTTGTTCTTTCTTCTCTTCATCAGTTCCAGTGATCCTTCGATATCGCTAGTGACTGAGGAGGAGGAGGATGGGGGGATAAAACCGTCCTCTTCCTCCTCCACTCCAGCTAGGGGGCGGCAGCCAGCTTCCCACACCCTCTTCCAATGTCAGCCTGTATACCCTCAAGGATCTGGTCTCAACTTGTCCATTAGTACGGATCTTATCATTGTACTCTCACATAAATCTACAGTGAGGTCGGTACTAAGGTTTGGTTTGATCCCTGCCTTGAAACTAAGCTCTAGAAATGGGACACATGGGGAAAAAATTGGGGAGATATTCCACCAGTGCTGTTTGGGAGAAACCTCTCAGCCTTCTAGTCAATGTGAAGGAGTGCTCCATTCCATGACACATATCACGTGCAGGGCTGGACAACAAGTCCCGCATGTTACATCATATAAATCGATATTGTAAAGGCGGAGAATCGATGCCAACCATCTCTTAGTTTAGCCAGTCTGTTTCTGCTGCAGCAGTCTTATATAAAGGGGCTGTAACTTCCAGCAGATGAACCTCTGATATCTGCTCACAATTTCCTTGTCCTCTCACTTACTGAGACTTGGGACAGTGAGAATGTTTAAAGGGAAATCTTGGTGAATGAAAGCACATTTTTCTGCCCAACAGAAAGCGGGAGAACATCTGAGGTTCATCTGTGGAGTCTAAAGCTGGTTTTTGGGCTGTTGTTGTTTTTTTCCCCCCAATCTTTTAAGTGACTTTGACAGAAAACTGCTTTCACGTTTGAGGTATGTTTCCTCGTTCGCACAGAAAAAAAGGGACTAGAAAGAAACTACATGTATTCATACAAGAACCTGCGTCACCACAGATTGTTATAGTGTACAGAAGAACCATGTCAAACCAAAACACCAAGGTTATGAATGTCTGCTTACCATTCTGTTCTCAGATGCTGAGCTCTGAGCCCGTTTGGTCACGGCTGTTAAATTTTTTTCCCGCTTGTGACATTACATCGTGTCTCACTCTGCAGATGGTTCTGTTTGGTTTATATGCTGCTTCTGTCTCCTTTTTTTTTCTTCTCTTTCTCCACTGTTTTCGAGTTCTTATTCGCTCAAGTGTTTAACTGCTGGTGTTCCCATTGCCACTGAAGGAACAGTTTATCACTGTATGGGTTTAAGGAGGGGTGATTTACATGGCAGAGCTGTGAAACAAGGATAGGTGTAACTTTGTCTGGATTAACTCTACATGTCTTTTTTTCATATTTATTTTGGCTGTAAATATTGATTCTGTAATGATGTATAATACTCTGGCATTGCATTGGAAGACTGTGATCCTTTTTTGCTCTGAAATAAAGTGATTTTAAAGGGCACTTGTCTGGTTTGTTCTGCTTTGAACTAGTTCACTGTGTTTGGGGAAATCAGAATGGATGAGTATGGATGGACGCAGAAAAGAGACTGATGGAGAAATGTATAGAAGGAAAAACTAATTGTCATGCCATCCCTCCACTTTGAAACACTCCTAACTATCCTCGTGCTCTCAGAGCCAGCAGAGTCCTTTAATCTCTTCTCATTACCCAACATTTTTATTGGCTTGTGGCTTTACTGGCAGTTTTGAGTCCCATGATGGCACTAAAGTTGGAGAGACTGGAGCTTGTGTGAGGTGTTATTGTTCTGACAGACCTGCCGCTCTCGTTCCCCGGACAGTAGACGCAAACGCACACTGACAGCTCTGCCCTTTGCTCAGCCAGCACTAACCAACGCTTCTGAAGGAGCAGAAAGTAAATTGGCCCACGGGGACCTTGTGTTTTATTGATCATAGGCAGATGGCATTCCAGTTCACAGTCATTAGTGTTGCAGACAGCAGGGGGTGATGACTTTGTTTCAGCTCCGAAGAGGAGAGAGGTCATTTCATCTCATGCACTTGCTCAAATGTTGTTAAAGCTGCGGTGATAAAGGTGCATATCGCTGGATGATAACCGCAGAGGTTGTAAAGTCCTGGCTGTTAAAGTCGCTGCCCTGTCAGGTGTCTTAATTAATATGGTTTAACTGAAACCAAAAGAGGCTGGTTAAAGTTTAGAGGTTTGAATTTGCTAGTGGTCAGGAGAAAAGATTTGGGCCGCAGTAGCGTATAAATCTGCATGAGACACTTTTATCCATTCTGCCTGCCGAGACGCACCCACATTGGCAGTCGAGGATGTTTTGGTCCTAAGGTGCTGATATTGGATGACTTCAGATTCCGGGCATAGCGATGAATTTATGAGTCACGTAAAAGTGAACTAAACCCAGAAGAGAGTAGAATGGACAATATGTCAACCAGCAGTGGTCAGTAATGAGCACACACCTTCTGGCTGTGGCAGCAGGAGCCTCTTTGCTTTTCATCATTTTCCTCATTAATGTTTACGTTAAATGATTGAAAAATATTAATGAAATTGTTAGGACAGACCTATTGTAAAAATGTGAATGTAAGTCATGTTTTCAAAATGCTACATCCATCTATCCAAACAATCATTGCTTTAATAAAGATAAGGGTGTCAATAGTAAGTAATACCAGAAGCTGGATGCATCCACCTGCAAAGTACAAGCGTGCTTTCAAAGATCTTATCTTGTAACCCCTTGCTGACCTCCTTCCCTTTTCACCCTTTTACCTTTGGCGTCCCTAAAGTAGATGATTTAGGTATCTGAGTGGCCTAGCAGGTCAAGGAATTGGGGTCAAGAAGTGTGAACACAGAAAATTAAGGAGAAACGGGGGTAAGAAGAGGAGGAAAGGAGCCCAAACAAATGCAGGGTATGAGGGTAAGTTGAGAGCTGTAAAGATTAGTTAGGACTGGAAATTGTGTTTATAATAATAATAATGCCTTACTCTTATATAGTGCTTTTCAAGGTACCCAAAGACACTTTACAGTTTCAAGCACCATTCATTCACACCTCAATCATACTTGGTGGTGGTAAGCTACTAATGTAGCCACAGCTGCCCTGGGGCAGTCTGACAGACTACGGCCCCTCTGACCACCACCAAACACACACAATCACACTTAGGCAATGTGGGTTAAGTGTCTTGCCCAGGGACACAGGGACTCGAACCAGCGACCCTCCGGTTGCACCTACCCACTGCGCCACTGCCACCCCATCTGCACCTGAAGCGATTCACTTTCCAGTCTTTTATTTTGCCTCTCTAAAGAGCGCCTCGATATGCGATGGCTGTAGGCATGAGTCACTGCAGGCTGTCCTTCAACATATCAGAAAAGTCAGGATGGGACGAGAGGCGTACTGCAACAAATCCACACAGGTAGCAAGTGACAGGAGGTGAGCCAGGGAATCTCACTCACGTGAGTCAGCATCAGGTATTCAGTCATCAAGTGACTTACTGGCTGCTTGCATCACATATGGCTCCCCTACCAATATGAAAGGGGACACTGGCATCTTAGGAGATAATTGTGGGAATCCAACAGGGATTAGCATTCATGCTGGACCCAAACTTCAGGGAAATCTCTGTGCTGGAAGCTTTTACAAAGAAGAGGTATAAATATAGCAACAATTAAAAATAATGAAAAGACAGTGAGCTGTAATGCATGGTTCTTAAGTCTGAACAAGAGTGAGGGCTGCATAGACAACTTGTGCAACAATGAGACTTTTCACCTCAAAACAACCAGCATTTCTTTACTTTCTTTTCCTTCCCTCTCTTCTCTTCCTCTCTCATCTTCTCAGTCCCTCTGCCTCTGGGAGGGCCTTTACATCTCTTCTCTCTTCCCCTTTTCATTTCCCTCCTTTCGTCCCCTCCAGTCTGTATAAATAACTGTGAGCTGTTGAGGAGAGCTCAGTGTTGCAGACCCGTTTATAGAGGAGAGACAGGGGAGAAAGCAAAAGTGGGAGGAGAAGGGCAAGACTCTTAGCTGCAGGAATAGAGGAAATACCTGAGAGAAGACTAGGGGGGAAAAAGCCGTCACTTGAAATTAGGAATTAGTGAAGGTTTAAAGGATAATTATACAATAAAGCCAAGACTGGGCAGAAGAAGGAAAAGGGTTTTAGATTAAATTGTGTGGAGGAGCTGTCTCAAACATGTTCTTTCTTCTCTCATTCTGTTTATGTGGTCTACTGCTGCAAGGTGAGGCACAGGACAGAGCTTCTCTGTGGAGGGGAAATGACCGAAGCGGGCGATGCCAGTACACCTTTACCGTACCTAGCCCCGTTGAGTCCAGCTGCCCACAAATTAGTGGTCCGGAGGTGGATGGACTGAAGGCCAGACTAAGCCTGCTGGAGGTCCTGGTGTCCCAGCTGAGTGGAGGGGACTCTCGGCTCCAGGGGTTCAACAAGAGGCAGGAGCCAGAGCTCAGTCTGAGCTACAAGAGACACTGAACCGGGCTGTCGGAGAGAAGAACCTGCTGCAGAGTGAAAAGGAACGCCTAGAGAGGGAACTGAGGGGGCTTCAGCTTAGAATGGAGGAGATGAGGAGGGAGACAGAAAGGCTGAGGAACAAACCCTGTCCTCAACAGACACCCGTGGTCCCACCCAGCCCCTCTCTGCAGGACAGGATCCCAAAAAGACCTGCTAGTGGTAAGAGATACACCACATACCGCATGTTGAGGCTTAACAACATTTCTAAATAAATAAATATTTTTTACTTGACAAGATCCTTTTGTTGTAATTACATTTTAAATACTTCAGATAAACACAAACAGGTCATTTTATTTGATATATAATTCACCTGTCAGTAATTAGGATGCACAACAGAATGAGCTGTCTGCACACAGGTTCGCTCTCAGCTGAAATTTATATTTAGTGGCTGGGTGAAGGATCATGAGAGAAGGAATAACACAACAAAGTCATCTATGTATGCACATATAGAGCCACACAAAGTAACAATGCACCGCTCGTGCATGTGGATCTCATGGATGTCTATATCTGCATGCACAAATCATCGTAAAGAAAAAAAAGGGTGAAAAATGTGAGTTCATGTTTAAATGATTCACACCTGTTTGTATGTTGCTAATGTTTTGGTTGCCCCATTAGTCTGCAGATACACTCAGCTCAGGTTTCTGTGCTTCCCACTTCCTGCACTGCATTTAGGGATGATAAACACACAGCCCAGAGAGGATAAGCTTAGTATTTATGGGCATAGCCTGCTTTCTTTATGACTGGTGTTTCCCTCTGCATGGCAAGCAGCGTGCGAATAGCTCTGCTGAGAAGGGAAGGGGGATTGAAATGTGATGAACTCTCTGGAAGTGTTTGTTCCATTGCCCGGGTATCATCTGAGGGCTTTTGATGATGCCTGGTGGGTCGGGGCCGGTGGGGATGTGGAACTGTGGCCAAGAACAGGGGTTAGAGGGCTCCACAGAGCTTTGGAGTTATCTTGGAGCCTGTGAAGTTAAAAGTGGCCAAACACCAGTCTAACTGGCATCCAACATCAGCTTTTCAGCCACCCATCCCCTTTTTTTCTCAGTCAAGAGATCACTCTGTCCACCCTTTGGCTCTCATCATCAGTTGCTTTAAAGGCTGAGATTGCCATCAGCAGTAAATCCTGCCTTTCTAATTCTTGCCAGACATCCCTGCTCCCTGTGCATCAGGAGAGCTTATAAGCTCTGTCTCCCTCATACTCCAGGTTATCTGCTGAGCTCCTCATGTTTGCACCTGCAGACTGAAATACACAGAGAGGGCCCCTTAGGGTGACAGGCAGATGTCGAATAGATCAGAGTCAGAGGAAGACATGTAGGAGAGAGGAGATAAATGTCAAACCAGGCTGTATTTAGGAGTAAGGAAACTCTGACAGGAACTTTTTTTTTAATTGTTTACAACCCATGCAGTGGTTATGACCTGTAGTAATAGTTGCCACTCAAAATATATGACCTGCACTGTGCAATGTTATTCTAGGGCTTTATAACTAGATCTTCACATAAAATTTACACTGGAAGTAATAACAGTAACCAACATCATTCATGTAGAAATGGCAATATTCTTTTTTTTTCTTCCTTTTTTCATGAATGTGCAGCCAGAAGGAATTCCAGTAATGAGTAATAGTAATATTTGTGAGATGTCTCAGCTACGGGGCTTCACATGCAACAGCTTAAAAAATCGGCTGTATGTTATACTTTACACTCTGACTCATGAGTATACTGGAAGATTAAATATCCAGTTGCTAAATGTCTCCAGCAGCCGAGCTGAAGTCTGTTGGCTGGAGCCAATTAGGCTGCTCTGTCCTCACATAAAGCATCCTATGGGAAATGAATGAGGTTTGTGCTATTTAGCTCAGTGACATCGTAAACAAAGTGGCAGGATATGAGGGCCCATATGGCAATCATTCTCATAGACACCGGGGAAAAGATAGTAGGAAAATGTGGCTGTTGACCTGTGATGATGATAAATGGTCGTTACCCCGTGGGATTGGCCTCATAGCTGAGAGGGAGCCATTAAACCTCCTGCAACACTTAAACCACAATTGATGCTTTTGATTTAAAAGCCTTTAACTTTTGGAGAAATTTTGTTTACTTTTTAAACCCACTCAGTACGACACAAATGTTTTTTGACATTTGCCCCATTACCAACCTCCTGCTCGTCTTCATCGTAAATCAGGATCAACTTCCAGATGCAAACATTTAATGTGCTCTACATCATTAGGGGTGATTGTGTCCCCAAGGACCGGCATACCCAGACACAGACCGTATATCAATTTTTTTTGAAAACATATTCAAACAGGTCATTTTTTTCTTGTAAACATCAGCATGTTTAGGTCATTGGATTTCTGAGGGGTACACAGTTTCCAAATATTGTTTGACATTGTTTAGTTTTGAGGATTTCATGGAGGAGGTAAATGACTTAAAAAGAAGAGAAAGAGAAGAGAAGAGAAGAGAAGAGAAGAGAAGAGCTGAGCTTATAGTGATGTGGGGGAAGAACAACAAAATGTGTGGTCTGAAGTTGACAGTGCTGGGGTGGAATGGAGTGTCAAGTGTGTTGACTTGTCTGTTATGCATGTGGTCAGTCAATCTACCGACCGTCTGACTCCAGAGCAGCTGGGAATCCATTTAGGGGTGTTTCTTTTCTGCTGTCAGATTCCCTGCTGTCATTGATGCCATAGACATGTTTGGGTATACACAAACTCTCTCCAAATTATTGCAGGCTACAAGTAAAGCTTGCAACAAAAACCCATGATGTGCCTGCCTTTGTTTAGGGTCTAATCCGATGTCTCACCTCATGACCAGGCCCAACAGGCAGGGAGACAGCACCAGTTTGAGAGGTGAGATGAGTTTTCTGCAGAACTTTCACTGTTTCCTGTATCTTCAGCTTACCCTGGGTCTTTCTGTGTTCAGATTCAGCATGGCAGCATGGATCTCTGGGGTTTCAGGAGCTCAAGGCTGCAGTGACAGAGGTGCCTGCTCCAGAAGGCAACGATGATAACACAGGTATTCGTGTCTCACTTGCTCTGTTTGGGTGATTTTGCCCATTTTATCCTATCATTGCAAAACACATAAAATTACCAGGCTAACGTGCTGCTTTGTTTTAGAGATGTGAATTGAGGCTTACTACTATTTCATGGAATTACTGAGATGAATAGATACCCTTTAGCTGTCTAGTTCTGCCCATAGACACCAATTAAAAATATGCTGTGGATCGACAGTTGATGTGCAACAGAGGTGCCCGCGAAAGCAGAGGTCAAATGTACAAACCAAGTGAAGAATTTGGGGCTGGAAAATGAAGGCAATGCTGACCTGCCAAAAACTGTAGACCCTCCAACGGCTGCTTGCCGCTGTCTCCAAAACGGAGTCAATTCTAACAGACTCATTTTGAAATCTTCAACAACAACACTAACATCTTTACAGCCTGGTACAAGAGCGGTTCTTTTCTCTGTACAGTTGTGGGTAATTTTTTATCCCTTAGAGTAATTTACTCATTTGGATTTTTTAAGGTTTAAAGTTTAGGAGTGTGCCTGCTTTGATAGCTTATAGCTGTTGAATATATATATCTCTCTCACACACACACACACACACATATACATGTGTACACTCTAGTCTGATTAGCAGGTCTGTGCGTCTCTGTACAGATTATACAGTAAATGTGTCTTACTAACCCAGATTACCAGAGTTAGCTGATAGCAGCGCTTCACCTTCTCATCCCAAAATGGTCACTGACTCCAGAAAAACAAGACATTCAGAAACCAGCAGATGATGTCACCATGACTACGTGTTTATACAGTCTATAGTGCAATCACACCAGTATGGACCTTTAAAGACCAGTTTTTATAACTCCTAACTCCCTCCACCCATGCATCCATCTGGCCTGCCAAACATGACACTCATCCTCCACCTCTGCTGACAGCCTCAAAGCAAATACTACTATTTATACTGGGGCATTTGGGGTGAGAATACCACAGTCATGCCTCTCTAAAGGTATGAGTGCCCTCCTGAGTTTCATATTTGAGGGAAAGCACCTTTAACAAGGACACACTTAAACCTTCCCAAAGCCACATCATAATTCATGCAGGGTTATTTTTTATGGAGATCATGAAAATACGCATGGAGACAACACAGATAGTCATTTGATCTCAGATGAGGCCTCACTAATGGGTATATTTATAAGACATACTCTTATCTAACATTAAATCCAGCTTTACTTCCTGAACCTGAGAGCAAGGGTGTATTTAAGGAAGTGGTAAATATACAGCCTGCCCTATCGTTTTCCAAATAAGAGAAGCAGAGAGTTCCCGCGCAGGATGAGTTGTACTACAGCTGCTGCTGCTCTGGTCATGGTGACTCAGACAGTCGTCAGACCGGTTGTCTGCTTCCATGATGAGAAATGATGACCTGATCATGTCCCAGATTCAGGTGCATGTAGACCTCATTGTTTGTGGACCACGTACTCTGAGCGGTCTCCGCGAGTCACCTTAAGTGAGCCTAAATGGTCTATGTTTAACTACCTATTCAACTATCCTTTCCACTTGCAGGATGTGGGGAGCTCCTTTCAGTTGCTGAGCCAGTAACTTACAGAAAAGCTGATAACATAGCAGGTAAATATGGTATTTGGATGCAGGACCCTGAAGCTGTTTCTCCTTACGGACCCAACATGCTCTGGCGCATTGATGCCATTGGCAGTGAGATCAGGCAGATGTTTGGATATGAGGACTTGGAGCAACTTTCAAAAGGCTTCCCATCCAAGGCAAGTGTCACACGGATGATGTTCAGTACACCACAAATATTTGATCGTTTTTAATTATTGTTCATGTTTTCCCACGGCAGGTCTTACTGCTGCCAGAGCTGTTAGAGAGCACAGGTTCTACTCTGTACAAAGGATCCCTGTATTATCAGAGACGCAACAGCCGCACTCTCATCCGATATGACCTGGCCTCTGAGAGCATTGCAGCCCGTCGTGAACTTCCCCACGCTGGTTTCCACGGCCAGTTCCCATACTCCTGGGGAGGCTACACAGATATCGACTTGTCTGTGGATGAGAAGGGACTGTGGGCCGTCTACTCCACCAATAAGGCCAAAGGAGCAATTGTGATCTCGCAGCTGAATCCAGAAAGCCTGGAGGTAAAGAAGAGCTGGGAGACCAACATCAGGAAGAACTCTGTGGCCAACTCGTTCATCATCTGTGGCAAACTGTACACCCTGGCTAGCTATACATCTCGCGAAACCATCATCAACTATATGTATGACACCGAAACCAGCCAGGGGAAGGCTGTGGCCATCCCCTTCAGGAACAAGTACGGCTACAACAGCATGATTGACTACAGCCTGGCTCAGAGGAAGCTTTTTGCCTGGGACAACTTCCACATAGTGTCCTATGACATCAGGCTGGGGCGCCAGCAGGCTAACTGAAGCCAGCATGAGTGACTGCTGAAAAGTGACATTTGCTCACCTGTTCCTGCTTCAAAGACTCACGGCTTTAGAGCATGAGTAGCAGCAGTAGTTAGAAACCTAACACCTTCAGTATCCATGTGTAGAAGAGCCTAACTACCAAACTTCAAAGTGAAATGAAGACATCTGAGGAACAGTGTCCCCAACAGGTCTTTTTTTTTTCCCCTCAGAAGGGAAGGGGAGCGTTTGCTGTGGCGTGGTCCACAAACATGTTTTTAGAAGAATTATTTTTGTACTGCCTTTAATCCAGATGTGTGATTTTGTTGTTTTCATGTTAAGCTATGTATATTTGAGGTCTAAAAAAAAAAAAAAATGAAGCACAGTCCAAATTTTCTGTGTCAAATTAAAATACGACAAAAACTCCTGTGGTACTACATATACACCTTACGGTGTTTCACCAGTCAACACCTTTTATCAAATACACTGCTCTCTTACTTACTGAATATTGCATGTACTTGTACAATGTAGTCAACATAATAATGACAGCTTCAAAATCATCATGAAATAAATCTGAATCACAGCAGTCTGAGTGGTTATTTGTGCCACTTTATTAAGTTATTTTATTCATAAATATTTTCATCCTGGACTGGTTTTGTAGGTGGTGGCTACACCCATTGAGATGCTACCTGCAGCTCCTTCAGGTTCCACAGGTAGCCCAGTTTGGTTTTTCTCTTAAAAAAAAATAGGTTCTCAAGTTAAAATATTATTTCTAGGTCATTCATAACATTCAGAAATTTTAAAAGATTTTAGTCCTGTTGATCCTTAATAACCTGAATCATTAGTAAAGTAACTAAAGGACAAGTCTTAGCAATTAACAAAGAATTAATCAGTATTTATCATATAAATAGAATGGATAATATCAAGTATATGAGATTTTTTACTTTGTTAAAGGAAAACCCTTTTAACCTGGTCAACCAGTGCCTTTGTTAACTGATCTGTCTTTGTCAGTAGATTTACAAACCATAAATTCATAAAACCTTTCCTTCAGTTTATTACAAAAGAAAAAAAGAAAAAAGAAAAAAGGGTGCCTTATGGGAGGGTGGCATTGTAAGAAAAGGCATTTTCCTCACATAAGTGTTCACTGACACCTAGTGGTCAGATGTAATCCCAACTGAATTTCGGTCCATCCATGCTTATCCTGTTCAGGGTCGCAGGGATGAATTTGAGTCTAAAGTAGAAGTTTCACAGAACCCATTTTCTTCCCCTTATCTAATCATGGACAATTACTTGAAGCAAAAAGCAGACTTCACTGAAAAACATCTGAACAGTATATTATTTATTAGTTTCTGTAACCAAACCAAGAGAATGTAAATAAGACCGTACATATTTTAATACAGCGATGAAACCCCTGTACAAGTACAACAAAAAACAAAAACAAAAAAAAGAAAGAAAAAAACCCCGCCCCCAAAAGTCATTACCCTCCCTCCCTCATTCATCCTCCAAAGCAAGGACTATTCCCTCAGCCAGGGTAGATGTGAGGACTCCCTCACCACCTCAGGGTGCATACTACTGTACATTTCTGAAGGACCATCATCACTGCAACCCCCAAGATGAGAGCATTGTGGGTGGGGCAGCCAGTGGAGGTGAGGCAGAGACAGAAAACAGCACTGATTGCTCTCATCAGCAAAGACAACAAAATAATAAGTGTCCTTCTGCCCAAACACTTCAGAATTTGAGGCTTCTCTTCTTTTTTTTAAAAAACTTGTTCTCCGTCCTGTTCCTGTTCCCTCTCGCCGTGAAGGTCGACATACACACGAAAAGTTTTCTACTGTTTAAACAATCGGCTCACCGCATCTATTCCTCTAACCAGCCCTATCCTGCTAAACTCTAGCTAAGGGCACTAAAAATCAGTCAATAGCAGCAGGTCTCGGTGTTTTACAGTGAAATGTGTATATATATATATGTGTGTGTGTGTGTGTGTGTGTGTGTGTGTGTGATAGCAAGGATGGTTGTGAAAGCAGTGAAAGGGTGTGTGTGACAGCAGCTCCTACACTGGAACAACTGTAAGTAGTGATCATACATCATCCATGTAAACCTGTAAGTTCACTCAAAACTCAGCAATCTTGAAAAGGCTGCAACTTCATCTCTGCTCTGCTTTAACCTTTGGCTAAAAATCCAGGAGAGTCTAGCGACAAGCTCTCCCCTCTGTTTATACCACACGCACACACCTGACACACTCACCCCAACACATCAGTAAATCTCAGGCAAGGAGATGAGAGCAGAAGGCAGGAGCAAAGGCTCACAGGCAGACAAATCAATAACTCATCAATTATTAAAGTCAATCAAAAGCTGCAATTTTCACATTTCAATTCTGGTAAAACAAAGAAAAAACAAATAACAGGAGTTCAGATTTCATATCTCCGTGCAGTAACTGGATTGAACCGTTGAATGAGTGCGTGCACGCCTGCACAGATATCTGGATTAATTATAATGGGAGATTGGGCAACAACAAAAAAAGTGTGCTTCACTAAATGACATCTCTTTCAGATTGCTTGACTACAAAAACAAATTTGATTCATTCTTTTGTTAACAAAACAGGAATATAATAATATGGGTAATGGTATTTGGGGGGTGGGAAAGAAAAATAAACTGAACAGAAATTAAGAGCTATAAAAATGGCAAACTCAGCAGCAAATTTCAAATTTCTCTCTCCAACTCTCCCATTATCTACCGTCACAGTAGATTTCTATTAAATAACTTGTGCAGCAACTTTACCGGCATCTAAATGTGATGGAACAATCCAACTCAAATGCCCCCGCCTACAGTGGGACAAGACAGGGGAAGAAAGAAGAGGATTTTGTTTACACTCCCAAGGGCCTTCTGTCAGGAACCACTACCACCTGCATCTCTACCCAATTCATTCTTCTCCCCCACACTGTCTGCCAGGCTGACATAAGGTGGTGGCTGAATGAATGGGGCTAGATTCTCTCTTCCATCCTTCTGTTTCATCATCTGAGGAGGGTCAGAAGCGCTTTACTTGCCCTCTTCTGGTTTGATGGCCTGTGGTTTTATGGGGCCAGTACGTATGGGCTTGGCCGTGGATGCAGGGGGCTTTTCAGAATCTGGGCGCTCGCTTGCCTGGTGGTTTGGAGCCGAGGTGTCTAGTGGGGGTTTTCCTCCTTGATCAATTCGAGATGCTTTGCTGACTTGTGGGGGGGCCTTCAGCTGTTGCTGCTGTTGGTGTTGCTGCTGCTGCTGCTCTGAGAAGAACTTGTGAGTGGACTGGAGCACCTCAGCGCGCTGCTTTGCCTTGAGAGACCCAGGAAATAAACAAACAAACAATTCAAACCACACATCCATTAAATTGCGGAGATTACACCAACAAAAGGAGACTCAGCCGAAGGAGAAACGGCAAACACACCTTTAGGTCTTGTTCTGCCTTCAGAGCTGCTGGCGTGCCCCTGGGTGCGAGGGAGGAGCCAGGTGGTCCTCGTGGAGGGTGCTGGCTGTGCTGTGGGTGCTGAGGTCTGGGGTGAGGCATGAGGCCACCACTCACATTGGGCGGATTTGGAGGGCCCATGGGAGAGCGCTGGACACCTCCAGCAAAAGAGTTAGCATGAGGAGGGCGAACCAGAGGAGAGACTATGCTGGGCTGAGATAGAAGCTGAATGTTGACAGGGGGGAAAAATAAATAAATAATTTGGAACTCATATTTAAAAACGAGTGCTTTCCATAAAAGCGAGCAAAAAACAAGCTATTGTTAGATTATCACCTGTGGGTTGAACTGGCCAGGGAAGTGCTGTGTCATTCTCATGCCAGCAGAGCTGGGCTGAAACTGCTTCTGGTAGAGCATACTGTTCATCTTGCTGGACTGGCTGCTAGGAGAGGTGGAGCTGGCCCTGCAGGGAGAAGACAGAGAAACATTAAAATCAGATGTACATCTAAATTACACAAAACCCATATTAACAAAAAATGTGCAAACACTGCTGAGCTGGGTTATATGACAAGATGAGACTCAAAGGGGCTTCAAAGGCTTCAGTACAGAACAATCTGACATCAGCAATCGCAATGATTCAATTTAAATGTGAATTTAAAATGGATCCAGCAGATAAACAGGAACAATACAATACCATCAGGTGGAACACATTTTTGACCTGGAAGGCAGACAACAAAATTGACTATCGAAGCGTAAAAGCTCCTCACCTGAGCTGAGGAGCGTGAATTTTCACACTTGCAAAATGTATAAATCCAGGACTGAAGATGTCCTTGAGCTAAATTTTTAGTTTGTGACACAGGGATCGCTAAATAAAATTATTTGATTTCATTAAAGTTTGTTGTTCTTGCTTTTCTATTTGTCTGCAGCAGATAAGGCTTCAAATATGGATGCTGCCATAAATAAGCTACAAGTTTACACACACCTTCACTCTGTATAGATGAGCTTTATTCCCAATCACCACAATTTCAAAATGGGCAAAATTATAGTCAACAATGATCATAACCTCCTCCTGTCATCCACCAATACATTAACAACTATTCACAGACTGCTAACTTCTGTGTAAAAGGAGAAGATGGTATTGTTGCTGGTTTGCAGATGTACTTTTATGCTTTTACCTGTAAGGACTGGAGGTGGGTGTAGTGCTCCTGGCGCTGACAGGAGGAGTCCCTGGCTTCACATCCATCCCACTGCCAAATAGTTTCAGATCCATGTCCATCTACAAGATATCACAAAAAGCTGTTAAGCCTCCTGTAGAAACCTTCCTGTTTATTCAGTCAGAGATGGGTCAGTACCTTGCTGGTGGGAGGCTGCATCATGTTATGGTTGGGCCCCATGATGCCTCTGTACGGCTGAGAGACTGGGGGCTGTCGGTTGATGTTGGGGGGCTGAGCTTGGGGAGGAGTGGGAGGTAGTGCCAAGAGGGGCTGGCCTCCACCAGAACCAAAGTTAGGCAGGGACAACTGGGAACCAGGCAGAGGGACTGTCACCTGGAGAGAAATTAAGAGAAGGTTAAACCATTCCTCAGGTGAGTGTAGCTGTAAAGTTAAATTTTAAATGCCTTATGTTTGCATGTAGGTTACCTGTTGCATTGCAGAACTGGGTGACTGGGTGTTGCTATAGTAGCTACTCTGACCATGCTGTTGCACCTGCCCTGAGTACATGTTCGAGTGCTGATTCATTCCCTGTCGAGTCTGAACCAACACAAAAAAGTCACATGGAATGTGTGCATATACTAATAGGGCTTTTCCATACGGAACGACTCCGCGCGGGTCGACACGACACGACACTTTGCAGGTCCTTTCCCGTACTCACTCAACCGAGGTTCTAGGTGATCCGGGGTGATCCGAAAATGTGACGCGGAGGACAGCATGCCACTGATTGGCCAGGGAGCGTAGTCACTAGCGGAATCATGAGAGCAACTCCTTCACCAGAATCAGCGTGTCATTTTTAAAACCCTACAGCAAGAAACTGGAGGCGCAAAGTACCGGTTGAATGTCCAGACCGACAGTTTGCAGCTGTAGCTTTGCAACATGAGAGCCATGTGAAACGCACACACAGCATACATATTATAGCCCTATGCTTCCAGGCGATCGCTGCTGAAGCACCGTTACCTGCCCCTACAAGCCGAACAGCTGGTTAGCACAGAGCCTGAGGCCGCTGATCAAAGGACCTTTGAATTACCGTAATAACGCGACCGTTTGTCCTATCGGAAAAATTCAAGCAGTTCCTGAAAGCTGAGAAACTGCACTTCACAACCAAGAGAGTATTACTATGGTGTTATTACCGTAATTGTTGCCATTAGTTCACGAATGGCGGAACTTTTGAAGTGCACGGAGCCAATTATGACATGTTTGGTAGTATAGGGTTATACTTAACAATAACCTTCATCCATTAAAACACTGTATGCATGATGATGATATTAAACTGGCCTTAGCTGTTAGTTTGCCTCTATCTCATCCATTGTTGTGTTGTGTTTTGAGCCACATACAAATTACGTCAAGACACTACTGCCCGCGTGGCTATATCGACTCCACGCACACTGTGGTGGTCCTCAGTTGCAATGGAAACTCAACACGACCGTGCCGAGTTGTGTTGACTGAGTCGACCCACACCGAGTCGTTTTGTATGGACAAACGGCTTAAGTAACCAAATTAACTCTCCATATGATTGTCTGGTTACCTGCAGCAGATGCGTATCAATGAGCTGAGACCCGCTCATGCCAGAGGGCTGGTTAAGCTGTGGCTCAAACAGAATGGGAATGTGCTGGGTGGAGGAGGGCTGCTGATAAGCCAGATTGGACTGAGGCTTGCCCAGCTCAGGTGCCTGCACACCAGGATAGCTGTGAAGGGAGGGTCCTGAGAGCATCATAGAGGGCTGTGACAAGCTGCTCTGCATGAATGCCTGCTGAGACCTGATGGAGGACAAAAATTAAGAGGATAAGATGACAGGAATAAGGGTGTAAACTAGTATGTGTGTGTGTGTGTGTGTGTATATATATATATTTATTTTTTTTACTTTGTTTGGAAGCAGAGAAGTGAACTGAAAGCCTGTGATGTGTGTTACCTGTAAGGCTGCAGTGAGGAGCTGAAGAGGTCCTGCGGCTGTGAGACTGGAGGACCGGTGCCAAGTCCTAGCTGAGCCTGATGCGTGTGCTGGTGCTGAGGCTGACCTTGCAGTGGAGCATATATAGGGATAGGAATCTGCTGCACTGCAGTTGGCTATAAGATGGAGGAAAACAAACAAAAGGATGGTTTGACCTTCAACATTAAACATTCTTGCAATGTTTTTCTAAACTCTTAACCGTTTTAATTTTACCTGTGAGAGGCCAGGCTGGAAGCCTTGCTGCTGCGCCAGGGAGGGAGGAGCCAAACGAGGATGGGGTGTGCTGAAGAGGTGGCTAGTATCCATGTAGAAGGCTGGAATCTGAGCTGCAGAACCTGAACATGTTAAACATTACTCATCAGTGCCAGGAACAACAACAAAAAAAATCCTCAAATATAGAATAATAATATAGAAGCTGATGATGAAATTTTGGAAAACCAAAGATTTCTAATTCATAATTTTAACACAAGTAACATGAGGCATAGGTCTATAATTATAGGTCAATGCCAGGTTTCCCCTCACCTGCTGCAGACTGGGAGACGTACACCTGTGGGGTCTGCTGCTGCTGGGGCAAGAGGGGTGGTACACAGCCAAGCTGAGAGAAGCTGCTGCTACTGCTGCTATTGCTAGAAGAGGACAGACTTCCACCTTGCAGCTGCTGGGGCTTCACCTTACAGATGTTAGGGGGGTCAGAGGCTGTGGTGGTTTTGGTACTGAGGGATGATGTAGTATAGGTGGCAGAACCTACAAGGTGAGTGATTAAAAGATGTGTTTTAACAAGGTGAAAAAACAAAACAAAACAAAACTGTAGGAAGTATATGATATATGTAAGTGGAAGCTATATTACCTGACAGTGAAGTGCTGGGGGTAACAGAAGCCACAGGGATCTGTGGCATAGAGGCTGAGGAGAAGGACGAGTATGAGGAAGCGCAGGAGGTAATGGGAGACGAAGAGGTGGTGACAGGAGAACTCTTCTCCAGACTTGGGGAGTTCTCCCATGCTTTACGAGCCGATTCCATCTGAAGAGGTAAAAGAAAGAAACCAGTGCTTAGGTGAAGTCTGGGGAACAGAATTTCTCAGAAAATAACACTGCTTAGAGTTTTCTGTACATCTGTGTACCTTTAGTGTTAGGTCAACAGTAGCCGGAGACACTGTACTGAGACTGGAGCTCTGCTGCAGAGTCTCTCGGCGAGGAAGGGGCAAAGAGTGTGGTAGTGCCACCTAAAAACACAGAACCACATAAAAAAAAAAGAAGATGTAATCTCCTCAAATTTGAAATAGTGAGTAATATTTTGAGCCTGTGTAAAGATATAGACTCACATTAGCCACTAAACTCTCTTCCATTTTGTTGCCTCCTGTAGGAACGCTGTCAGCCAAAGATGAGGACGGGGTGGTGTAGTCAGTCACAGACTCCTGAGATTAAATAATTTAGCACAAACACATTCATATTAAACTACTGAAAACTACTCAAAATGTTTTGTAAGAGTTATTCATAACAAACAGTAAACATAAAAAGGATAAAGGCAGCAAATAAGTTTTATCTTAAGGTAAAAAAAATATTTTTAATACCCAATACTTTGTTTTCATTTGTAGTTCAAGTGCTACCGACTGATCAGACTTTGGTTGCATGCAGGCAAACACTGCACTCAAATGATCGAATAGTGTCTGACAACAAATGGAGTTTAACATTTTATATTTTAGCTTGATATGGAAACAATGGGGACATAAACTAAACTCTTGGCCAGATTTTCCACTACAAGAAGCCCTGCATACTGGCTGTTGGCCCCAAAAAAGTGAAGTCAGCAGACTATCTGTGTTAACAGGATAAAGGTACAGCTGATAAACCCAATCCTGCTACAGTTCAAACATGTAAACTGCCCTAAGACAGTGGTATGGTATACCTTAGAGTTGCTGCTGTACTCAGCTGAGGGGACTGTGATCATGCCCTCAATATCTCCTCCCAGCTCTGGTACTGTGGTGTCACTAGTGGGGGGCTGGAGTCTGTTGCTCTGTTACCACCTCCTCCAGGTACTCCTCCCTCCATCCCATCACCTTCTCCTCCACGTGCATCTTTGGCCTTACGGTTTTTTAGAGAGCGCTCTTTACCAATGGGACCTGGCTTGTACTCCTTGGTTTCCACTGGTTCCATCTCTGGTAGCTGAGGAGGAGAGATTATCCATTTCCAGTGGAGCAGATCTTTACAGAATCAACACAAATCAGTAGCATTTAACAACGTAAAGCTGTGTCTCTTGAAGACTACAGGTACCTTCTGTGTTTTAATTGGACCAGCTCGAGGTTGTTTCTGTCTCTGTTCTTTGGGAGCAGGTAGTTTGTTTTCAGGGCCACTTTCTAGCAACGCAGGAACTCCATCACTGTCAGTGCTGCCTGCAGATGATGGTGCTCCAAACTGAATACTGTCTATTCCCAGTTCCATACTGCCCTCAGCTCCAGGCTTCACACCCTAAAAATCAAATATTTTTCTTGGTTTATTGTTTTACAAAAGCATAAAATAATTAAAAAAAGGTATGACAGGTATATTCACCTACCTCAGAGGAGACAGTACCAGTAAAGGAGGTAAGAGGTTTGTTCCAGGCACTCACAGAAGGTGGCTGGGGAGGGCTGATTGGACCAACTGGAATATACAGATTGCATAATTTAGATTGGCAAGATATTCACACCTGGATCACGACAAGTTTCAACAGTCAAGACAAGTTGAAGACAAGAATGAACTTTTCCCACTCACGCTTCTTGACATCAGGAAGGACGGTGCCACCTGCTACCTTGTTCTCCCACAATTCAGTACCTAGAGTACTATGTGTCTGAGCAGGTGCAGGGGGTAGGGTCTTCGACGTGAAGTCCACAGCAGCAGGGGGAACAGAGGGCAGAGGAGCCACTGTTCCTTCCAGAGTCTGAGGTGAAGCAGCAGGCTGGGAGGGGGCGAGATGAGGATGCTGGACAGCAGGAACTGATGGCTGCTGCAGGGCCTGGGGAGCAGCAGCTACAGGAGGCTGAGAGGCCTGTTGTTGTTGTTGTTGTTGTTGTTGTTGCTGCTGCTGCTGCTGCTGTTGCTGTGATGACTGTTTTTTAGCAAATCTTGGCGGCAGCTTTCCTCCACTCCCTCTGCTCTTGTCACCGGAGCCTTTTTTACCCCAGTTCTGTAGGACATGTATCAATATTAGCTCTAGACCTCCATTTTTATTTTTTTATACCGTGTGTGGTGCAGACTATCACCCTACCTGAGTAGTCTGCTCTTCCTTTTCCGTTTCTCTTCATCCTGCAGACGCTTCTGTTGTTTTCGGGAGACAACCTCTGTAAAGCCATCATCGTTGGCACTGGACTGTGGGTCCTCTGTGGTGGTAACTTCTGGGTGGTCATCAATAATCACAACACCTAGAACAACCACAAATTTACATTCAGTTTTCAAGTGATGAACAGTTTGAGTCCAGTATAGGTCTTCTGGTTTAACATATGTTTACTGACTGGCATAATTGTTGAGATCAAACTGAGAAAGAGCATTCTCCTTGGGCTTCTTCGTGACCTGCTTAGCCTCATCTTTGCGACGTGCAGGCTGCTCTTTTGCTGATCGCTGGGCTGCTCCTCCAGCTGTTGTTGCTGCTGCCTCTGAATTCTGCTGGGCTGCAGGGCTGTTACATTAAGATACAAATTGGAGACAGAAAATTTTAGACCTGGCATGAGTCCACTAGGCACAAGATAGTGCCAGTGAGTGGTTTTGAAGGTGGTCTAAGTAACATTGACTTTATATTCATGCAGGAAACAGCAATACATTGTTTTACTTTATTAACACTGTTGGAATTGGATGAAAAAACAAAAACAACAAAAACTCCGTGGGCAGCTTGTACCAGATAAACTGAAAATATGATTTGTCTCATTTTCCTTCAGAAAGCTGAGATACAGTACAAGTCTAAAAATAACAATCCGGTTCCATATTTAGCTATTTTTAACCAAAATATTTCAATGAACAATTATAGTATAGCGAGGATAGTAATCCACCAAAGTGAAGAATCCTTTAAAACAGCCCGTTGCATAGCAGAGATAAATTATGGTCCCCTTTTAACAAAAAATAATTATTATATACAAAGATGGAATTCTATTTCCTTGACAGTATAAAATGAATCTCCTTCTATGATACCTCTTCGCATTTCAGGCACTCAAAGTAGAACGCAGGGAAAGAAACCCAGTGTTTAACTTATAACACTGGAACTCCTAAAGGAGGCGGCAGGGGAATGGCAAAATTACACAGCCCAGAATAAACCATTAACAAACATGTATACCCTGATTTTTCACACTAGATGGAAAGACCACTTTCCATCATGAATGATCCCTCAGTGAATTCACTACTGGCATGTAAAACCCGTGAAAGATTTATAAATAAGGTACAAAATCCACAGATCAATACTTAGTTGAAAATCTGGGATGAGTGAAGAATGGATAAACTAGATGATAAAATTACAAATACTTCAATAGCCTACGACCCTGAAGATTAAAATTAAAATGACCACAGATTCAAATTCTGGTTTTCAAGAGGAACAACAATTTACTTGCATTTTACAGAAAAGGGAAAATTAAAATCAGACGAATGAGTATCACCTTGAAAAATATGACTTTTACCTCCAGGTATGCAATTACTTTGAACATAACATTAGAAAGAGAACAGACCTTGACGATTCAGTATGGACAATATTTCTCAGTGCTTCCCAAAATAATTCAATGAAGAGCGCTCTCTCTAGAATTTATAGAAGGCTTTCTGACCCCCCAAAAATATTTTTTTAAAAATCATCACAACAGAATACATTAATTAAAAATGGGGAAGGCAATTTCTTATATCAACACTGGCTTGTATTCTGGGAATGCTGAGTGATAAGACCCCTTTGGGAAGAAATCCACAAAGTGCTAAAAAGCATACTGCCTTTCCAGTCCTCCACTTTATTCTTAAAAAACATTGATTTTCAGGCTGCGTCCTGAATGAAGATGGTCAAGAGTGGCTAAACATAGTAAATTATGTATTTATTTTTATGGAAATGATTCCTTTATTACTTTTTGTGTCTGCATAAACTGCATTTATTCGACTATGGAATAAGTGGGTCAAACATGTGAAGACTATATGACCAGATTTCATAGCGAGTAAGTGATTTTTTTTCCCTTCCTCTTCAAACTTCCTCTGATAATTTTTTTTTTAACACTTTGCGTATGCACTCTCTCTCTTCTAAAACATACAAAGGATATGACATTGCACTTGTTCTGTCATTTGCCTTGTAAACATAAACCACTGTCTGAAAATAAAGAAAAGGAAGCCCACTGCAGTTTAAACAGGCCATACCCAAACTACTGCGATATTTACACTCTGCTCTGTTGTTATTCAGTTAAACTCTTAATTAGGCTTAATAACTACACAATTGATGTATTGTTTGAAAATAAACCTGCAGTGTGATCCTACTGCACACTGTTCAACGTCTTTGTGTAAGTGACAAAAGCCTGATTGTTTCAAACTCACCCCTTGCGGCCAGCTTTGGCACCGCCTCTTCTCTCTCCCTTGCCCCCTGTATAGCTGCGGCCTGGTTTGGCGCCACTGTTGCCTCTACGATTCTGTCTCTCTGTAGGCCTCTGACTCGAGAAGCTCCTCTTGGCTACAGGAGCTCCATCACGTTTTGGTGTCACCCCTCCATCAGGTGAGCTTTTATTGGGAGTCAAAGAACCCTGGTGTGGTGCAGGGGCTTGTGCAGAAGCCGTAGCTACTTCATTAGCAGCCTCCACTGCTCCTTTCTTCTCTTCTCGTTCTCTCCTTTCATTAAAGTCACTGCTCTCAGAGGCAGTTTCCCATTCCTCGTTGGCCTGATCTGACGAGTTCTGGTTTGACAAATCAGGGGATTTGGTACCAGCAGCAGTAATGGTAGGACTGCTTGCCTCAGGCAAAGGCGCTTCTAAAGGAGACGGCAAGTCAGGTGTGGGCATAGAGGCTGCCGTTTCTGCAGGCACAGTTAATGGGGTTCCTGGAGCTCTGGAGAGAGTTGGGGAGAGGGGGATTGGGGCAGGTGCAGAGCTGGGCATAGCAGCAGGCACTGAGGGTAATGGAACAGGGGGACTTGGGGCTGACTCTCCACTAGCCAACACTGCAGCCTCACGCTCCTTTAAACGCCTAAAGCGAGGTGGTTTATCTTGCCTTGGGGGGCGTGCTGGTCTGGATCGACGAGGCCTTTCTCTGCTACTCTGAGGACCCCCCTCCCCAAATTTCTTTCCATCTGATTTAGGGGGTCGTCTGTCAGCAGGAGGATTGTCAAATCTTGGTGTGGACTCTGCGTCCTCAGGCCTGAATGTCTCCATGGGTTTAGAGGGCCACTGAGAGGATGAATCTCTGGCCGATGGCCGTCTAAGAGGGGCTGAGCGAGGGCCTCCACGCTCCCTTGTTCCACCCCGTCTACTGTATAATCCTCCTCTTCCTCGCCGAGAAGGCTCTCCTTTAGGAAGGAATCCTGGTTTGGGCCGGCCTTCGTCATCTACTCTTGATCCAACTTTTTCCCCCATGTGAGGTGGCCCGAAGCCTGGCTTGTGGGGTACAGACCGGCCCTCTCCAGGGAGCTCTCTTCTTAGTGGACGGCTAGGTTTGGTGCTAGGCTCACGGTCAGATGGTCCAGTATCACTGGCAGACTCCCTCCCACCTTCACTTTCAGAGTCTGTATCTGAACCACGGCGCCGTCTACGTTTTGGTATAACCTCAAAGTCCGAGCTCTCACTTCGTGTTTCGCTTTCCTCCCTGTTGCGAAAGGCAGCAGCACCTGCAGCAGCCGGTAAATCAGCGCGCGATCGGGGCTCTCGGTAGGGGTATTCTGCCCGGCTTCTACCTCCCCGACTCCCCCTGCCCCTGCCACTGTAAGTTCCCCGGTAGCTCCGTCCTCTGGAATAATACTCGCCTCGACCACGTCCTTTGAAATTTGAGTCTGCAGGCCATTCTCGCTCTCTGTCCTTGTCCATTTCTTTTTCTCGCTCTCGTTCCCGCTCTCTTTCCTCACGTCGGTAGGAACGTGGGGGAAGATTGGACTCTTTCCGGGAGGGTAGTTTGGGTTCTGGATGTTTGTCATTGCTGGGTGTCTTTTCGGCTTTCTCCTCCTGAGATGAAGAGGTGGGAGCCCCAGATGAAGGCTGAGAGTCTCTGGCCCTCTGATGGGGAGTTGGGGTTTCCTCTGCCTCTGCATTTTCTCTCTTCCCTTCACCCTGAGGTCTGGAGTCTTCTGATACAGCTGCAGCTGCAGAAGGAGCTTTGGATGACTGATCCTTTTTGGGCCTCTCTCCTCTTTCCCCCTCTCATGACGCTTCTCTCTTTCTTCTCTTTGCTCCCTCTCTTCTTTCATGTCCCTTAAGACAGGCTTCTTTATTGGTCCAGACCTGCGTGCAGGTCTGTCTCCCCCTGGTCCTTCTCTGCGCCCAGCTCCTGATCTCCCACCCCACCGCAGCTCAGCTTTCTGCTTGCTGGGTGCTGGCAGAGGCAACTTCTCTTGTTTGTGTAATCCATCAGCAGGAGGGGTAGCCCTGTTGTTTGTTACTGCAGCCTGAGAGTAGAGCTCATTCTGGGGCTTATCATCAGTCCGTTCCCCTGTGTCCTGTAGATCTATTGATTTTGTTCCCAGGGGTAGCCCATCAAACCTAGGCTCATCAAGTTTAAGAGAGTGGCTGGAGCCCTGTGAGACACTCCTCTGGAGCATGGCTTGACCAAGAGCTTCTACCTCCTCCCCACTTGGTAAGCCTGGCTCCTCAGAGCCAAAGCTTGAGCCTACAGGGACTCTGTCAAGAGGTCCTGGCACATCTTCTGAGCCCTGTGTAAATGCTGACAGAGACTCTGAAGGGTCTCGGAAGAAGTTACTTTACGAGAGTCCAATGAACCGTGATCCTGGGGATAGATGGCTGAAAGACCCCTGTCCAGATCCAAACCAGAATCCATCCTATGAACAAAAACACTAAATTTTAATTGAGATGTTTTCAGTATAAAATAATAATTGCTACTTAGTGATATTCATATTTTTTTCTGTGAATTAAATTTTTTTTTAACCTTTGCTCCTTGTTATCATCCCGTCCTTTTGGAGGAGTTACAGAAGGTAATGGTTCTGACTGCGGATATGGGTCAGATCCCCATACCATCCGCGAGTCTGAGGGCAGGCTGTGGTCACGAACTGGTCGGGTCAAGTGGTCAAATGAATCTGAGCTAGAGCTGGAGTTGTCACCTGGCTCCCTGCGTACAATCTGCTTAGGAGGCATCCTCCCTGAAGAACATAAAAGATGGACTTTGAACAAACTACATGGCAACCGTCTATTACACATATACTGTCTATTACATTTATTACATACATGGCAAATTTCTTTACAGCATATCTGCTTACCAGGGTGAATGTTAGTTGGCATGTCCATAGGCGGCCGGCCTGACATCATTCGTGGGTCCATGTACGACTGCATCATAAGCCAGCGGGGGTCAAACCCCATGGAGGCCAGGTGTTGATGGTGGCCCATGGGCTGATACATGGAGCGGTGCTGTTGCTGCTGCTGGGCAGCTGGCACACTGCCACCACCTGATGGAGACACAGAGCCCCCACTCTGCTGTTGCTGCTGCTGCTGCTGCTGTTGCCATTGTTGCTGCTTCATCTGCTCCTACAAGACCATTGAAAAACATTAAAGAAAACTTAAGATAACTAAAGCTAACTTGAGCCAACAAACAGACATTTCATATTAAAATTAATGTGACAACACAGGGCACTCAACATGGTCACTATTTGTTCCAACTAAAGCTTTTGCAAACACAAACAGCTCAGGTGTTTGCATATTTCACAGTATCAGGAAAACCACATCCTTTCAAAAATGCTATTAGGTACACCTACATCTTTGCTATAAATCACTCATTTGTTTTTAAGGAGTAATTAACCTTATTTTTTCCTAACCTTTGAAAAAGAAAATGTTGCTTGACAACCTTCTGAAGATACCCAACTAACCCGTGATACATTTAATCAGAAAATATACACCTTTACCTGCTGTCTGAGGAATCGAGGTGGCAAAGACTTTTGAAACTGTTTGGAATAGCCTGAGATGAGAGAAGGACGCATAGCGGCTGCTGCCTCCCCTTCCAGCTGCGGTTGTACAACGGGGACTTCGTCACCAGCAGGGATTTCCTTGTGGGGCAGAGACATGTGGGGCTCTTCCACTGCAGAAAAACAAAAACAGTATTGGCATCAATTAATGAATGGCAGTCAAATAATTTACTTGCAACTTAAAAACTTCTCAGTTAGCTTACCTCTGCCGCCCTCCATGTTAAAATAGTCTCGGATGGGTACTGAGGGCCTGTCAGTTTGGTTCTCGTCCAGTATGGGATCAACGTCAGCCAAGGAGGTTTCTCCCTCGCCCTGTGGCTGTTCTGGAGCTACAGCTACAGGTCTCTGGACTGGGGGGTGGGCTGACGAGGTAAGTGAACTTCCTCCTCAGCATTTGGTTCTACTGTCTCGTGTTCTCGTTCCATCCTATCTCTGTCTCGATCCCCCCTTTCAGGTAAGGATGTCTGCATGACTGTGGCTTGTGATTGTGAAACTGGAATTGAAGGTGCAGGACTGGAAACAGGAGCAGGGGTCAATAAGGACGTTTCATCATGGGGAACTCCTGCCTCATCATTGGTGGTCTGAGCTGAGGAAGGCTTGCCCTCATTAGTCTGGCGGTGTTTTTCATTTAGACGCTTGAGTTTTTCAGCACAAGCGGCGAGCCGTTGTTCCTCCATCCGCCGTTCCTCTTCCTCTCTCCTCCGTCTTGCTCGCTCTACAGCTTCAGAAATTTCAGAAGACTTCTTGCGCTTCTGTCGCCACGCATCAGAATCCTCCTCAGCACCAGGTCCCGCTGCAGCCTGTGCTTTGCCCCCACGCTGAGTCCCACCACCATGGCGACTGCCACCCTGGAAAACAGAAAATAATTCCAATATGGGCTGATAACCATACTGTTATTAAAGTGAAGACATGATAGCAGGCTTCTGTAATTTATACATGCTTTACCTGGTAGTCCTGTGCAGCAGCTGATTTACTGTACTGCCCCATACTGCCAGGCGATGGCGCTCTGGGATCAACACTATCAGCCCATGAAGCTTTACTTCCTCCACGGTCCTCAGAACCCTCCTTCCAGCCCTCCTGACCATCCGATGTCCGAGATCTAATACGATCCACTTTGCCCAGCCACTCCCTGAAAAGATGATAAGTAAAGCCAAAAAAAAAAAAAAACCTAACATGCTTATTCGACTTTCAACTAACCTGAATAGGTTGCTTCCATTAATGCCCTCACCTCAAACCTCATCACACATGCTACCAGTGTACACAAAAATATCTGCAAATTTCTTTATTAAAAAAACAAAACAAAAAAACCCCAAACATTTGGCACTTTGCACATACATACTTTGCACATAGTGCATAACAATGCTGCCATTAAATAAATTCTCAAGTTCTCCATGCAAAATGTCAATATCAACTATATTCTGTTCTTTGAAGTGAATGTAACTCTTATCATTTCCTGATTAATACAAAATTTGGATCAACTCAGTTGGTCCAAATTTAGCAAATACAGGGAAATACTCATGTGGTCCAAGTGAAAAACATGACAAGTTTCCCTCTGGGATCAATAAAGTATTTCTGATTCTGAAGTAAAAGCAGAATAGAGTAAATGGTGAGAAGTTAAAAAAAAAGAAATACTCACCAGTTTTCTCCCTTGTCTTTAGCAGCTTGGTTCTCCTCATCATCACTGAAGTTTAGTTTCTCAGTGTAGTCCACCTCCATCTGAGCACCTGAATTGCAGAAGGGACAAGACTGATAAGAAGCTAGAAATTTCATTATAAATATTCTTGTCATTTTTAACTATTAGATGTTGTTATTCATGGATGATCTTAATCTACATACCTGCCCAGCCCTCATCAGCATCGGTGTCCAAATTGTCCAGCTCCTTCAGTTCTGTTGCACTGATGATAGAGGGTCTGTCTGGGTCTTGGAGCCAGGACTGTGGGGGTGGCTGCTGAGGTCGTACTGAACGAGGACCCCTGAAAGAAAAGAAAAGCTAATTTTGAGACATAAAAAAATATATAAAAAAACACTCAAATTTGTTAAGCAGTATCATGTGCATCAAAAATCTGTGCCATTACTGTGAGATGAACAACGATGCTTCTCCGTGATCATCTAGCATATTTGGCAATGAATGGTGTTTGGAAAGAACCCAAAATATACTGCGCTTTAAAAACAAATCAAAATGCATCTTATTTTGCTACAATCCAAGCATCTAGGGCTTATCCCTTTAACTCACTTTGCTCCATCTTGTGGTACAGGGTATCTGAAGTTCCCCTGCCCTGCGCCAAAAGACATTTGCGGATAGGCGTGGAACATCTAAAGCACGGAGACAGCAATCAACACACAGGATAAAGAAAACAACACTACCACTAGTTTTCGCAGTTGTGATATTTTTGTGAAGTCAGTCCAAAAATATGTATCTTACATAAGGTGGCATCATGCTCCTGAAAGCAGGGTCAAAGTGAGTTGGCACCCCAGCAGGAAGTTGCTGGCCCCCATTAACTTTAGGCTGAGGAGGGCCAGTGGGAGGCAACCTCTCCCTGCTATCCCTCTTCTCCCTCTGACCATCAGTGGTTGCATTTCGGCCAGGTTCATCAGCTTCCCCTGGCGGTGTAGAGGTACCAGGGGCTGTGCTACCCTCCTCCAAAGCCCTGTTGTCCATCTCCGGGGGGCTTGGTGCAGTGTTCAAATTCCTGCCACCACCCTCACGCCAACTGGCAACATCTAACAGGAGAGACGGATGAGAGGCATTGATTGTTTAATTAGGGCCACAGTCAGGGATTCTGTCAGGCAAACACAGAGCAACCAGTGAACACTGAATGATGTTTATGTGCTTGACTGTGGCCATACTTTGAGGTCTGAGGCTGGGGCCTGGTCCATAAGGCTCCTCTTCTTGACCGTCCCTTTTATCTACCTCACCAGCTGCTTGCAAGCTGGGAAACTCCTGGTGAAAATGGCTGCTCACACGAGGAGAACCTGTACAGTACAAGCACATCATTATAAATGTGAAGAAATCACAAGGTTGAATATAACAGTGATTTACAAAAAAGCACTGCAGGGTCTAACCCTCATTTGCTGTACACAAATCCTATAACCTAACATTACATTATGCAGAGATTAAATAGCCTGCGTTCCAAGCAGACTATCATGGCCCACTGAGGATTCTGATTTTGTGTGAACGTGAGAATGTGCTGATATTGTTGACAACCTTTTATATAATATCCAAGAACAACTATGGGGTGCACTCAGATGATAGTTTCATGAATAGGTGTAAGGCATAGGGAGTAAATGGTACACATATTTACCGTCTAGCTGTGTCTGCTTGCTGTTTGCCCAGGAGCGGCTGCCCCCAACAGAAAGGTCCTGTGGCTGAAGCACTGCTGGTTTGTTCTGAGGTGGTGGTGTCTCCTGTTGCCTATGGCACATAAAAACAGGGGAAAGCTTTGAACAACATAACACTTTTAGACAAATGACACAAAAGAAAAAAAAAAGAAAAAAGGTGGATGTGTTTCCCCCTCTCTATGAGGACATAAATGCATGCAAGATATTTTATGGAAGGAAGTTAAATGTACCTCTCCTCCCCCGCCTCAGTTCGAGATGCCCATCCACTGCCGTCTTTGGGAACAATGTTGACGTTGGGATCGTTTCCCTTGTTCTCTGCCTTCAAGCTGGGGAGGTTGGCCGGAGGGGGCATGCGCCGGCTGACAGCAACTTTGCCCAAACTTTGGAGCCCATGTCTGGCAGCCACTGGAATGAAGAAACATTACATATATAGAAGAGCAAAGCTACAATTTTTTTCCTCCATACCACTTTTAGACAGCTGTCGCATAAGTGATGGGGTCAACTTGTTTTTTGGCCTGTGTTGGGACTCATTTACGAGACAGCTGTCACCCTGCTCCACACTGATAATATAGTTCAGCCAGCAATGTAGCTCCAACATGTCACTGGAAAACCTGACAATTAAAATGAATAAAGCCTGAACAGCAGAAAGCGAAGGCCGGGGGTCTGAGGCTGCATACTCATCTTGGTAACAAGCTCTTTCCCCACCTTTTTTTTACGGTTTGATAGCTGATTGCGTTATCCACAAAAACACGTTGAGCCTGGCGGGGTTCTATTTCGCCGCATTTCACAGGATCCATTTTAGATCGTCATTTAAATGTAACTATCATTGTGATCACCAATGTCGGATTGTCCAATGCTGAAACCTTTTTGATAGGCTGGCGCTGATTGGGTCAAGCAGAAAACTGTCACAGAACAGCCAATCGTGCATCACAGTACAAAGCCTGCTACTACACCAGAGCACATGGCCTAATATTTCAACCCCCCCCCCCCGGGGTATATGTTTGTGTGCTTATTCAGCATGATTGGCTAATTGGGAAAATCCCCCCACCAGATTGCTCTGAGGTGCGCTGTACACAGTGACATGCCAGTGCGGGTTTTCACTCTTCTCAACAGGAGTTTAGGTGCACTATGGTGTGAGAGTGTGATCACACGCCTCAAACATCCAGGACTGATGATTGGAAGCTTACCTGCAGTTTTCTGGGTTTCCAGAGATTTGCCTTTGTAGGTGTTGAAGAGGCTAAGGGTTGCATACTTTGTTTTGCCATCCTTTGCCTTGGTGCTCTGCCCTGACTTCTCGGACATTTCGATGGAAACTCATTGAGTCTGGTCCTTTGGCCTCGCCCCCAGAACCAGCCTCCTGTAACACAAGGGAGAGGAAAGAAAAAAAAAAAGAGCTAACAAGAAAAAAAACTTTCCAAAACAAACACAAAAAAACCCCAAAAATAAACAAGTAGAGCTTATTGGCTAAAATAACTTCTCTGAGTTGGTGCTAACATTCACTGCCAGACATCTTGCATGAACCCTGATCCACCTACTGAGTAGAGTGACATTAAGCTTTTAGCACGACATAAGAAAAGATCAAATACCTCAACAAGCTGAAGGTTGAGAAGCATTAAGTATTTTATTGCACTCTGTATATACACTGCTCATGTTATCATATGCTTTTTTTTTTTTTTTTAAATCATCGCTCATGCAATCTGCATATGCAATGACAATAAATTGAATCTAATCTAATCAAGACACTGCCCAGTTATGGCAATGGGGTAATGCGGGGAAAAGGAGCAGGATTTAGGATACTCCGGGGTAAGCAAGAAAAGGAAACACCACAAAGTGAATTTGAGTGAGCAGCTCCACGGACAGAGAGCCGGTACGTTTATGGCTGCGGTGTCTTTCCTATGACACACAGAGGTCATTTATTATTAACGGAGAAGTGGTGTAACAGAGTCTGAAAGTGTGAGATTATGTTGGTGTGTGTGCACGCGTGCTGGGGGGAGCTGAGAGTTCAGATCAGCCGATACTATCCACAATGCTGCATCTGAACAATGTATTAAACTAACTTAAAAGGGAAAATCATGTCTTTGAGGAAAACCTGGTTCTCATTTTAAAAAAATACTCAAGTGAAAAAAAAAAAGTCCTCTTCCATATTTTCTGTAAGCAAGAGTACATCAAAATAATCTCTGGTTTCTGTAGAGATGATGGCCAATACAGCCTCACGGTCCCTTTACTAAACCAAAATTCCTTGATCCTGTTCATCACTTGAGTTTTGTATGTGTGTAAACAGTCCTTTTTTTAATATGTATGACTAATGTGCATTTTTTCCCTCCTTTCTTAGCCCAGGTATATTAATGACCATCAAATATATTTGGTGACTCATTTTAGTTTTTACTCCCCCCCCAATTTACCTGAGAGAACAGAAGGACCCACAATCGATTTATTAGTGGACAATTCTTCACTATAATTTTGAAAGTTCAGTTGCAACTAGCCACCTGTCCCTGATCCTTTCTGTGCTTGCTGGCCAGGTTTTTATTATGGCAGTTCTCATCATCCAGCTGCTTCCTCAGAAAGGACCCTGTCCACCCAAAACCTGCAGCAGGTGGACAACTGATTGATGTGCCCCAAGTCCAAGATGTTGGAGTTGGAATCCATCCGAAAGGATGAGACATGAACTGAAAGGGCCCTTGTTCTTCGGTTATTTATTAAAGAACAGCTGCAAGTAAAATTTTTGCCGAGGGGACACTTATAACTTTAACAGTCCTCAAACATAAACCCTCCATCTAAATCTGTAGGAAACACTGCAGTAATACTGAATAATGACAGCTCAATGCATTAAAGTATCTACAGTGTCATTGTGCAATAACTGAAACATATGTTGTATTACAATTAAGGCTTCACATGATTATAAATGACAAAATGAGAGCATCACTGCAAAAAGAAAATGCCTCACAATTGTTTTACATCTTGCTTTCATAAGTGCAACCCTTTCCTTTATAATGGTATACTTCTCTGTAAGACCAAACTCACTCTGACAGGTTTTGTCATAATGAATACAGAAACACTTTTTTTTAAAGTGCTGGTCTCAAAAATGTGGGTTTAAGTTACTCCAGAATGAGGCCTCTACACCAAATGGGCCAATCTAGTGCTAAATGTGCCGACTTGCTCTTAATCGACAGCCACTTGAGGAGTGCGTACTTTAAATGTTTTTGGATGGCTGTATTAGGAGAGTGTAAAAAAAAAAGACTTGCAAAGATATCCCAGCTCTCCAGCCTGACCTTGCACACCTGCAACTGCTTCCCCATCACAGTTCACAGTTTATCAGTCCCTTTCTTCCCTTATTGAATAATATTAATAGTTTGTGCACCTATTTTAATGTTTCTCACAGATTCTGACTAAGTTAAAATAGCTGAATCTGTATCAAATTATGCAATATTATTATTTATTATTATCTGGTAAATAATAAGACCAGAGTCCTTTAACATGACTGCTAATTAACTTTGGAAAAATCTTTATTTTAAACTTTGACAGGAAATTTCTTTTAAATTGAAAATTAAATTGAAAATTCAGATGAGAAAAGCATGATAAAGAGAGAACAAGATAAATCAAATCATTTGCAACTGATTTAGCTCTAAGTTGCCCACAAGCATATGAGAAGTGAGACCAAAATCAACAGCAAAGCTGCGTTTCCTCTCATACTGAGGATGATAACTACTGCAGCAACAAATCACCACCGGGCAACATTAACACCATGTTCCACATGCGAGAAAGATAAGTCCGATGCTTCACTGTTAAACATAAAGCAGAACAATAATGGTTTATTGTAACTGTTTGTTTTTTATAATAGTTGGAAGTCAAAATCTCAATTAAAAATTAAAGTCCCTTATTCACTCAGTCCCAGCATGCTGGCAGTAGAAATACTTTACTGTTAGGGTTAAGAATCTCAGCAGCAAGAAATCAAGCATCCTAATTATTGCTCATTCCAAAAGTGACTGTAGGGCCGTACAGTTTATAAAAAATTCAATTCCAATTCTAATTTTGGCTTCTACTGATTATTACACAAGGTAATTTTCACAAAGTGAAAATTGCGCTGCATTATTATTTGCAGTGATGCTCTCATTTTGCCTTTCAGCACATCCCTTTACTTTTGCACCTCTACAAAGGTCCAGGCTTTACTTCGGTTCGTATTTATTTTAGTTCACCCATTCACATTATAATTCTAGTTCACAGAAGTCCACTTAAAGAAACAAGTTTCTTCTTTTAAAAGTTTAATAAATCTGATGGTTTTTCAAACTAGTTAATTGCATTTAATCTCAATACTGAAAAAAATAATTTTGCCATCTAAAGTTTTTTTAAATATTATGATCAGGTGAAGAAGCAATAAATATATATTTCTTAGTGCTAAATAAACAATGTTATATTCTTTGCCACAATAAATGACTGTCCTGTTTTGCTTACTCCTCAGAAATGGTGCAGAACTAGTCAACAAGACATTTAAACAATGCTGCCCTCACTTGACAGGAAAAAAAACAAAAAAAACATACTAGTTGTTAAACTAATTATGCCAGGTAACTGTTGGGTCTAAGATGTTATGCAGCCACCCACCCCCTCTCACTCTGTGACAGGAAGTTGTAAACAGGCAAGGTGGATAAGCAAGCGACTACAGCCATGCTAGGTGGTATTGTTCTCTGGTACACTGATCTAGAAAAAAAACAATGCTTTTATCTCGGCTGCATTAGAGTAAGCTACCACATAACTACTCAACTAGAGAAATGCATAAAACACAGTATGCACAGGCACGTGGACAATAAAACGAGGCTAAAGTTCCAAGTTTGGCTCATAAAGGCACACTCAGTATTTGACACAATTAATCATCAAAGAACATCCCTACTTTGAAGTTCAGAGCCAGGGAAACAATTTGTTAAGGATCGTTTTTTTGGAAGTTTATATAAAAGGTTAAGACAAGAGACGCACCCATGTGATAACTGAATCAGCTAGCGGTCCAATCTTGACTCAAAAAGCTGGATCAGGTGTTGGTAACAATGATCTGCGTGAAGCCATTTGTATCAAGTCGAAAGAGAAAAAGTTCAGTTTGCACATCTCTAGTAAAGGTTAAAAGTTTACAATGAAATAGCAAAACTCCCTTTTTGCATGTGAGATCTACTTGCAGGTTTAGGCAGACTGACTATGGTTGCCTGTATATTGCTCATGTTTAAACTATTCTGTCCATAGAAGAGCTGGATGATCAATTCAATTAAAATACATTTGCAATTTTGATTTATAGCAATAATGAAAATTAGATAACTGTGATTTAATGATTAGTTTTTTGCTTTTATTTTTGCTACAAATCATTTGTTTTGTTTCTTCTTCCTGGCAGTAGTTTTTCACCCCTCCCTAAAGGCCCAAACTTAGTTTAGTTCAACTTGATCCAAGGTGACTCAAAGTGAGCCAATACTCAGCAAGATTTATCTAGAAAATTTCAAAGTTGAAAAAGTTTTCCATGGGTTAACCTGTGGCAGGATCAACAGACTGCCTGGAGTTGCTTTTGTTTTCAGACCTCTGAGGGTCTCTGACACATACCACTTTTGGTGGTGTGCAATCCAGGTGTTGGCTAATTGTTGGTTTTGGCTCTTCATTGTTACCTTGCTGGTCTCTTGACAGGGGATTTATACTTGTGTGTTAAATTTACATCGTCGGTATGTCATAACTGCAAACACTTCTGAAAACCTATACTGTAACCTGACGTGGACCTCCTATAAATACAACTGCACATCAGTGCCGTTGCAGCCTGAACAGGTATAAATGCTGGCAATGCCATCAGCCACTTGGGTAGGCAACGTCACAGAAGTATAAATTAAGCATGAGATGCCCGAGTCCACAGAGGCCCAGGGCCAGGAGCTCCGGGCGGTAGCCCTTTTGAGACAGGCTTCAAGGTTAAAAACACCCTGCACTTCGGCACCTAACTCCCTACTGGATGACCCCGTCTCTGACACCCACCTTCAACTTGTTTTTCACTTGAAAAATATTTCAAATTCACAGAAACCCCCTGTAAAGAAACATTCTTTCAAAGGTCAATAAATCCATATTTGTAAAATTAACGAATAATTCAGTTAAAATACTAAGATAAAATTATTCGCCAAACTAATTGTGATTCTGTTTTTGCCATAATTAAGAGGCAATAACACATAGTGCAACTGACAGGTTTGTACTTCATGGTCCCTTATGCTTTGCATTGTAATGTTGCAGTAAAAAAAATTTCTACACTGGCAATAATGACTATACATTTTGATATACCACCCAAAGTTACAGTAAAAAGCCTATGGAAACCATTTCAACTATCAACTCTGCCATGAATATCAGTCAATTGACCGCATGATCTAGCCCATAAATAGAAGATATTGTTACCAATTAGAACACACTCAGCATCTACCAACTACTGTACACTTGGTCAGGGCCAATGAAAGAGGCTTAGTAAGCCATTTTTAATCACTGCTTAGTGTTTTTGGCATAATGAACATAAACCTGAGTGAAAGATGAGGACCGAAAGCCACTTAAAATTATTATGTTTATTCAGCGGGACGTCATCAATATTGGTGAGTCTGTCTCCCCTGGGAGACATCTGTAATTCTATTATGCCCATAAGAAAGTGAAGTATAGTTTTGTTTTCAGTAAATTGACGAGAAAGTGCTTAGGTTTGATATGCAAATGCATGAAATGCCAGGTCAAATACACAACTGATGCAGTGTACATAGTAAACTGATTCAAGTTTATTTATTGCCAGGTGAAGGGTTGAAATATAACATCTCTCTATTCCTTAAATCACTACTTCCCAAAGACTCTTCCCTCTTCAGCTGTGCCTCTCTGATCAGGCCGCATCCCTGTGGTTGATCAATAAGTACTACTCTAATCAATTCTTGGCTGACTGGCCTCTCTGACACCAGTCAGATGTAGACCCATTGCTGATCTAAAATACATAAGCAGAAAACATCACCATAAAGCCAATTAATTTTCTCCCAAGTGGTTTCCACATCTGAGAAATGTTTATGAATCATATGGAGTCTGAGACAACCCAACCCTGCCAACATGCATACTCACAGAGTAAAAATGCTCTTTAAGACCACAGTTGGTTAATTCTGGACCTCTTCACGGCTGGAAATGAAAGCAGTGTGCTGAAGTTTCACTTTAACATGAGGGAAAGATCACAAGAGCATTTTCGCAAAACGATAGATCAGATATAAAGGTTGCACTATCCCCTGTAGTTTTCTTTTTCTCTCTTTTCATAACATCACTGTCATTGATGAATCTGTAGGCCATCCCTACCCATGAATCGACCCACTGGTGGGCTGGGTGGTGCATACCGGCAGGGGAGTGCAGGCCCTCATCGCCGGAACTCAACCACACCGGGCTCAAATATCACCTCAGTTTCACAAAAGTTGTGCACAAAAACGTCAGCGTCATAACGCAGCCAACACAATAGCTTTTAATATATAATGTAAACCAAGATTGTTATTGAAAGCTGGCCACCAGCTTGCAAGGTTTAGCACAGTTTCGTTTCTCACCAGTCGCCATCACATCACTTCCAGCCCGTCAGTGTCCAAAGCATGCTAACCAGCTAACGCTGTGTGAACACCAACACATCAGCGACCGGGTAAAACTTCACACTTTCAACTTGCATGACACACGCAGACCCACCTGCCACCGCCGGTGCCTTCTTTATCCTTTCGGGTGTTGCACGGCCTTCCTTGAAATCCGGTTTCGGCCTGGTTTGTGGTGGACCAGTGCGTGTCTGGCCGGCGGATTACAAAAGCTGGCTAGCCTGCTAACCCAGTTCGGCTAACGCTGGTTAGCTACACTGCTTGCTAGCTGCCAACAAACCACTCTCCACATGCACGGCTCTGCGCTTTCTGTCTGCTCCGCCGTTTCACGCCGCCGGTCTCTCTTCGTCTGTTCGACCGTTACAGCGGGAACCGGTACGCAGTCGTCCCGTGGTTCCGTATGTCTCCCCACCCGTTATCTCGTGCCAGACCGTTTTTCTAGTTGAGTGAGGCCCCACTCGCGCCGCGGCCTGTCGCACAATCAAAGATGGCAGACCGCGGTTGCCAAATATGTCCTCTGACATCCCCCTTTCTCAAAGCTTCTCACAACCCGTGCAGGTACACAAATAAGATTTTATATAAACAAATGTGCATCTCAAGCATCGATACATTTCGACATATTCTTATTTTTAGGTTGCAATTAAATAGCTCTCTGTTATACTGAGTTAAAAAAAATACAACATGGGTTACTTAACCTTGATCTTTTATTTTATAATTGCAAATAATTGACAATTTTCCCCAGAACTATCTTATTTCAACCTGATCCTGACATCGTCTTTAAATTTGTAATTAACTATTTATTCATACTTACATGTGTTAATATGCTAAATTATGACTAATGATTAGAAATATCTACTTTGGGTCAATCATCCAAGACAGGTGAAGAAGAGAGTGCATGCAAGGTGGAGTGGATGGAGATGAAGGTCAAGGGTGATTTATGAAAGACGGATAACAACAAGACTGAAGAGGAAGGTTTATAAGATGACGAGAGACCTATTATGATGCATGGTGTGGAAATAGTGGCACTAATAAAAAAAGATTATAAAGAAGTATATCAGAGGGACAGTTCAGGTTAGGTTTGGAGATAAAGCTAGAGAAGTAATTTTTAATCCAGTAATGCATGGGAAATGGGGGGATTTAACATGGGATTACATATATATATATATATATATATATATATATATATATATATATATATATATATATATATATATATATATACATAAAACACACTAGGGGATCATTATTTAGTTGTGAGGCAGCAAGCTATTAAAACACAGTAGGCTGCTGTCACAATCATGATGACAAGTGGATGTTATCCTTAAGAAGGGAATACATCTTTATGAGAAATACTGTGATACTGCCTATGTGGGGGAAACTTGAAAAAATAATTTCAAGCATGGATGGAGGCTAGCAATCAAATCACACTGAAAGATGCCAAACAGCTAAACTATCGAAGTGAGACATGTAAAGCTGCCTACAACAAAATATAATACAAAAAGTCACAGGCCTGCAAAATAAATAAGCACAGTCAGACCTGTCAGACACCTTCCTTCAGAAACTACAGTCAGGTGGGGGAAGTGTACCATGGAAGTTACTTAGCAGTATTTGGGAGGTGCTCTTTACTACTTTCATGGCATCCTCCGGTTTTGATGTACTGTATGAACAGATTAATCTGGATTGCTGTAAGTGAAGCCAGATGTTGCATTATTAAGTCAGTATGTTATCATTTCAGTTCAGTTCAGTTTAATTCAGTGTTATTTATACAGTACCAGTTCATGAAACAGTGAACTCGCCCAAAAGACAGATTAACAGTCTTTAGCGTTATCTTTTTATCTCTAAACCTGGCAACCCAAATGTTAAGGAGTCACGCGTGGACGAAGCTTGTTCTGGGGTGTTTACCGGCGCGGTTCGTGAGCGACCGATAGTCGGCGGAAGTCTCAAAAGTAAAAATAAAAAAATCTATCTATCTATCTACTAATTTACAAATATAATGACTACACGCCCACTGAACTGGGGGAAAAAAAAAGAGAACAAACCATTTTGCTGCTTTTTCAGACTTTTATAGATTAACAAAGGCAGTGACAAACTACCCTAGATGGGCTGGACACTGCTAGAACATGCATTCCTGTTTCACTGTCATAAAAATATCTATTCATTTATTTACTTTTTTTAAATCCTGCATTAATGGACAGTTACCTTGCCATTCTTAAAAAGAAAAAAGAAAGAAAAAAATGTAGCAACAGATTTGGGTGTAAGAGGTAGATTCATAATCACATGCTTCCAGTGTGATGCAGCGAGACACAAAGGACAATACGAAACATACTGTAGTTTCATGTGGCTTTTTCAAGCAAAACAGCATGCAAATACTAAAGCCACCATTAGGTGGCATTATTGATTTATGCAGACATTACAGTTAGAGTATGTAATGGAAAATAGAAACTTCCAAGCAGGTAAAGCTAATACATTTGGAGAATTACCAGGTTGTCAAAACAATATGTGAAATCCTTTGAAACGCTTAATTTGTGCACATCAGAAAGAGCATATCACATTTTTGTTAACATTTGCAAATATTTGAGGCTTAGTAGTACTACTTGTCTACAATCTTCTTCTTTTGGCTGCTTCCTTTAGGGGTCACCACAGCAGATCATCTCACCCTATTCCCAACATCCTCCTCTGTCACACCAAAACCCTCTGCATATCCTCCCTAACAGCATCCACGAATCTTCTCTGTGGTCTTCCTCATTTCCTCTTGCCTGGCAGCTCCATCTTCCACATCCTTTGTCCAATATAGCTACTATCCCTCCTCTTGCACATGTCCAAACCATCTCAATCTTACCACTCTAACTTTGTCTCCAAACCGCTCAACCTGAGCTGTCGTTCTGATGTACTCATTTCTGATCTTGTCCATCCTGGTCACTCCCAGTGAAAATCTTAACATCTTCAACTCTGCCAGCTCCAGCTCTGGCTCCTGTCTTTTTGTTAGTGCTGCTGTTTCCAAACCATATATCTTAGCAGGCCTCACTAATATCTTCCTGTTCACTCTTGCTGCTATCCATCTGTCACAAATCACCCCGATCCTCTTCTCCACCCACTCCACACTACGCACACTCTCTTCTTCACCTGTCTTGTACACTGGCTTTTGATGGTATTTAAACTGACATTTAAGCTCATCTAGCTTCACTACCTCTACTCCTTGAATGTTTACCTTTCTTTTTGCCTCCCTCTTATTCACACATATGTATTCTGTCTTTATTCTATTGACTTTTATTCCTCTTCTCTACAGTGCATACCACCACCTCTCCAGTCTCTTTCCCACCTGCTCCCTACCAATTGTCTACAATAGTAATAAACATTGGCTGACTTTGTGATCAAAATAGATGATGTTTCTACAAGTTGAATATTACTATAAAAATATATTTCACTGTAAAAGCAAAGTTCAAGAACAAAATCGGTAGTGCTCGCAGTTTTGAGTCATACGTCTGAGTATTGAAAAACATATTTACAGTTATTCTCAATTGCTTTAGCAGATTTCTCAAATTTTTTGAAATTCTCCTCTCTGAAGATGCATTTCCCTGAATAGTTCTCCTGCTGTGCTGCAGTTTTGTGTAGTTCTGATTTAGGTGAGTTACAGCAGGATGGCAGATACCGAGTATTCAGGATCAAGATCAAGATTCTTTATTTATCTCCCTTGGGAGAAATTTGGCTTGGTTAAAGAGAAAAAGTTACCGCTGCACACTAAAACACACAGAGCAACAACACCACTCCAATAAATATGGTAAGACAATTCAATAAAATTTACATGGACAATAAAACCATAAATACAAATAATAAAAACAATATACAATTTATAAAAAGCTATGCAAAATTAGCCATATGTACTTTTCATGTTTGCTTATTTATTGGTTTAATTGACAAAGGTACAAATGTACAGAGACGAACCCCATACCTCCTTCCTGAATTCAACAACTCATAGTCAGTGTGCAAAACATGGGAGCTGTGAGTTAAGATGTTATTTGCCTGTGCAATGACTGCCTGGTTAAAGAGTTCCTGGAGGTTGAAGGGAATGTGATTCATAATCTTACCTGCTGTTCTTATTAAATTGTGGATTTGACTTTTAGATTTAACAGTTAGATTCACAAACCAGAGACTGTACCGGATGGACTGTATTGTTGCTCTATTAAAGATTAGGATTATATTTTTGCAAATGCCGAATAACCGGAGTCTACCCTTGGGGGGCACCAGTGCTGCTTACCAATGTATCTGAAAGAGTAGAGTTGAATTTGACTTGCTGCGGCCTACTGGTAAGGAAAGAGCGATACCACCTGATTAAAAAGGGGTTTAAATTCATCTGCACCAACTTTTCAAGGAGTATGTGTGGCTGAATTGAGTTAAAAGCTGAGCTAAAATCAACAAACAATAGTCTAACATATGTAGCTGACTTTTCAAGGTGCTTTGAGATAAAATGCATTAATGTTAATATGGCATCATTTGTACTACGTTTTCTTGTGTAGGCAAACTGATATCTATCTAGCAGTGGCCCCACATAAGTTTTAAGTTCATTTATCATGGGCCTCTCAGTGATTTAAAAACATTTGATGTAGGTGTGACAGGCCTATAGTCATTGTCCTCCTGAGGACATGCCTTTTTTGGAACTGGTATTATTACAGATTTTTTTTTCCATATTTCTGGCACAGTGTATGTTGAAACAGCTGGTGCCAAGCTGGAGTCAGTTCCTCTGCAAAAGTCTTTAAAAGGAAAGTGGACATATTATCAGGCCCAGTCGCTTTTTCCCCTTACATAGATCTAAAAGTTTTTGTGATAGCATATGGATCAATTAAAGAATGCATTGAATTGCAATGCATTCGTCTGCTTTCTTTCGTTTAAATTAAATGACCTTTCACTCCTTTCTATATCGCACTGTCTATGATCACAGTGTTAACAAGTTACCAAGGACTGCACAGTCACGGTCATAAAAGATATCCGAGTTGCTTTTAGTTGAGATACAGCAGGGCTTTTGCAGGTCTGCAGTCAAGTTGGTACCTTCATCTAAATAAGCTCTCTTTGATCAGCTGTCAGCTTTTTGAGTGTGCGCATACTTAGGCAAACCTTTTTTGGGTACTAGACCAAACCAAACAAAGAAACAAACAAACAATGTACTTTGATCCATAAGCTCATCCCCATGCATTTTGTGGCCTCCAAGCTTGGGTCTTCTCCCAGAGGCCTGGGAGCTTGAGGGTCCTGCACAGTATCTAGCTGCATCTGGAAGTCCCACAGGATCTTAGCTCAGTCATTCTCAACCACCCTTGGGGGCATATTCCATTCTGACCTCGGGACTTCCCGGTCATACTCAGATGTTCCTGTACACTATTTCAGCCACTTGGTTATATCGTTCCGTGTATGTCCTGCCTGCTAGCATCTTGCACCCTGCTGTTATGTGCTTTATTGTCTCAGGGGCATCTTTGCACAGCCTGCACCTGGGGTCTTGCCTTGTGTGGTAGACCCCAGCCTCTATCGATCTTGTGCTTAGAACTCGTTCCTGTGCTGCCATGATTAGTGCCTCTGTGCTATTTTTCAGCCCAGCTTTGTCCAGCCTTTGGTAGGATTTTTTGATATCAGCAACTTCTTCGATCTGCTGGTGGCACATGCCATGCAGGGGCCTGTCCTTACACACACACACACACACACACACACACACACGCATGCACACATGCACGCATGCACGCACGCCTGCATGCATGCACGCACATCCATCCTGTCTAGACAGTGGAGCCTGCACTGAAAGGATCTCCTCTCTGGCAGTCTGTAGTCAGTCCTAGAGGAAAATGTAACAACAAGCTAACAATATTCAGCAACAAGCTGACAATATCAGCAGAACACACTTTGGCTCATTACAGGGTCTTTGCATGGGTTGATGACCTGGAGACTACAAACACTGTTATAAAATGCAGGGATTGCGCAACACATTGAGTGCTATCTTGTCCATGTAGCGCATATAACAGAGTAGATCAAAGTCCAGTAAAATACATGTCTTAGGGTAGGTACTATAACTTAGAAATCTGTTAACAAATTGAAATCAAATTCACATGTAGATAAACTGCAGAACTCCTGGGTTAAATTATGCATCAATTCCAATGTGCAATATATTGTACCTATAGCAGCCTAGACTATAACATGTTCAGCTTGTAAAAGATGTTTCATAAATAATTTGAATTAAGACTTGCAATAAAAATCATATACACTAAACAAACGGCCAAATAGATAACTGGCAGGGACCTTTAGCACAGTGTCAACAGTGTAACACAAAACCAACAAGTACTTTATCCTTTTAAAAAGCTTGTGAAAGGAAATTATACAGCTGGTTATGGAGAGAGTGCTCTAGCAGCACCTGTCAGTGATCATGGTGGCCCCTCGGAGGTCAGTGATATGCAGAGATAACCAGCCTGTTGAGCACCACTCTGCCAACAGCTGCCTCCTCTCAGGAAAGGGGGTAATTCACCCCTACTCAGATCTGTATTGGCTGCATGTCTGCCTGTTGAGAGGTCAGACTATATAGCTAAGGGGTTACCACTCCTGAATGGTGGCAACAATCCAAAGTGTGATGGCTTCATCCATTCCAGGTCTGTATGCCTATAAATTACGGGTGTTTGAGCAGTGTTGCCTGCTTTGTCATCCCTGCATTAGCTGTTGGATAAGGAGCTCTCCTTTTTCCATATTTAAGATTAATTAGGCAGCACTGTCATGTTGATTTTGATGTAGTAACATCAAGTGCTCACCCTGTTGCCATGCGTTTCTTTGGCTTTAGACTCTTAAGATTTAACTTTGGTACTTAAGGCCCCCTTGTGGCCCCTCATTTGAACCCACTAAGTCTATAAGTATGAAATTTCTTTCATACTTCGTTCAGACTGAACTGCTTCTTGTTTTGTTTTCTACAAAATGGGTGGGCGAGTTTCATGCTTTTTCTCTGCTGTTTTCTTTGGTAACATTACCTATATGTAAGGCAGGCAAGGCAGGGAGGACCTCAAATACAGGACACAGGGCCAGAGCTGAATAAGACTTGGTTTTTATTGTAACTTTTTAAACTCAAACAGCTGGTCAGGAGCCAGCTGAATAAAGAAGCCCAAAACTTGAAACTCAAAACTTAAAAAAACAAAGGCATACAGCAGGAAACATCAACCTAGACGTACACAGACAAGGACCCAAACGAAGAACAGTGGACAACTGAGGGCTTAAATCCACACAAGGAAATCAGGGAGAGTGGAAACAACAGGGGACAACAGGTGAACCAAATGAACCTAATGACAAGGGGAAGCAACCTAAACACAACACACAAAGAGCACGAGACTACCAAAATAAAACAGGAAGTGACCAACATAACACACACAGACCTAATACAGAAAACATGACAAAGGGGATCAGACATTACACAAAGAACAGAACTGAGAAAACTAAACTATAAAAACATAACCCAAAATTACAACAAAACAGAACTAAACAAAAAGGAACTCAAAACACTGGACCACTGGCCCAGGACCATGACACTATAATATTTACCTTATTCACCAAAGGTTATCCCTACAGCTGATAGTTCAGTGGGATTTGAGCTTTTGACCCCCTTCTTTTGCATCTGAGGAGAAAAGAAGGTTCCATTCCCAGTTCATGTGGTCAGAGTGTGTGTAAACTATAGTTTGTTCCACTAATCAGGCCAGAGAAAAATCTCTGTCTAACCAGCTGCTCTCTTACTGGATTGCGGATGAGCTGAGTTTCTGTGGCAAAGCTCTCCCTTTGCCTCATGGTGTGAGTGTAAATTTGACAACCAGCATGGTAACATCATGGGCTCTGTTTAAAGGGGCCTCTGTGAGTGAGGTTGCCTGTTTGTTTTGCAGTTGGTCACCAGCAACTTTTTTGGTTCATTCCATCCTTTCTGCTGGGTCCATCTTGTGCTACAGCACTGGTAGTCAGAATCTCATTCAGTGTCTGTTCTGTGAGGCGTGTCAGAGAATTGATGTTTGAGCCAGTGGATGCCTTTCAACCCTCTGAACGGTGGAAACTTGCCCGCTGGGAACTTCCGAGTCTTTCCATACTCTTACCTGCGAGGTAGCATGAGATCTCAGGAAGATCGATGATTCTACTGCCTCGTATCCTCGCCCAGCCCAGTGGTGCAGGCTCCACACTGACCCGGCATTACCTAAAATAAAAAAATAAATAAAAAAGGTAAGGTGGCAAGCCATGCTACTTCTGCAAAGATTTACTAATAAAATAAAAGACATGACAATTGATTAGCGTCAAGTGCTATGGGTTTAGCTTTGTAGTTATGTTTTTACACACTTTTGTGTCACAGGGATGTAGTGGATAAAACCAAATAAAAAAATGTAATGAAAATTGTATGTGACCACAGTGTGATTTATTTTTTAAAAGTACAAAGCATTATGAAACCAGTTGTACAGTATATGAGCAATACTTTTAGGAAATTTGAAACATTTACATCAAGATAAAGAAAGAAAACAAAAAGCATGGGAATGTAGATAAACAACGCTGATGTTAATAAAAGAGTTTATTCCTCGATCTGTACCAGCATAGGTTCTTCTTATCCATGTTTATGTTGTTATATTGCAAACAAATCTGGAATAAATATTTATGAAGTGCTATTTAATATTTCTTCTGAAAACAAATTGTTTACATCACATTTTCAACAATTCTCAGCTCACAGTCTATGCAAGCGCATCATGCTTACAGATTAAAACAATTAATCTGCAAAAAACTGTGTAATTTCACAATCCTGAGAGCTACGTCGCAAGAAACCTGAAGCACACATTTAAATCCAGACATGAATAAAAGAATGCACTGAACAGCAGCTTTTAAGTACTATGAGATCAGCTGGTCGTTGATATTAATATATACTGCAGTCAGTGAATTCACGCATTTCAGAAGCTGATGCAAAAACCTGGCTTTCACGTACAGGTATTAAAAGAGTAATCAAAGCTGAGACTGATCAATTAGGAATACTTCCATCATTTTGTAGGCAGGTACATTTTAACCTTGTCCAGCAAAGCAGCAGGATCTTGTAGAAAAGCTGGGAGGTTGTTCCTGTTGATGTAGGCAGCCAAGCCCACAGCAGCAGCAGCGGACAGAAGCAGAGGCCATGTATAAGAGCTCTTGGGTTTGGGCTCATCGCATGGCCTGGTCTGCATGGGTTGGGCTATTATTCCCACTGAGTGAGGATGGCCTGACGGGCTCCAGCCCACTTTCCTGGCCCCTTGAGACGAAACTGGTATGGAGTGCAGGGACCAAACAGCAAATTCAGTCCCAGCCTGGGATCAGTCAGCAGCAATCTTAGGATGTTGGGTTCGAATTCCCAGCAGCTCTGCTATCTCATCCATGTAGCTGATGTAGTCCACCTGGATGGTGTGTCTCTGACTAGTGACATACCTGAAAATAATATTTGAGTTGAACATGTGATCTGGCACTTTATAGATCTTATATAAACAACCAAGTTGAGTAAAGCTAGTTCATTACCTTCGAGCCATGGCCTCCTGCTTGGACTGGATATCTTTTAGCATGCCAGCTACTGGAGGAAGCTTTATGCAGCCTGTTTGAAAGGGGACATGGCTGTTTACTTTAGTCAGAAAACAGAAAATCTATAAAGGCCTAAGTGATGAGGAAAAGATGCATTAAAGAAAAAAATATTTTTTTACCCTTAAAAACACGTGTGGCCCATCTGGCCTGCATGCGCAGAGATGGGCATGATTGCTTCCCAGAGGCTGCACCAGACCAATGATGGCTGGCGTGGGGCGATCCAGGATTCAGGAGGAAACACGTATTTGTACAGAGATGCTTTGTTGTCAGACACCGAGACCACCTGTGAGGCCAGGAATGGAAAGGAAAACCGGTAACCTGTGGCAAAACACCTGCAAGACAGAAGGTCCACATTAGTCACCAAACCAGTTACTGCTCTATATGAAGGTGTGGGAACTTTGGGCAGAAAAGTGGATGAGTGTAAGACCTACCACCAGGTCAACATCTTCCACTACACTTCCATCATCAAACTCCACACTGGAACCTTGGAATCTGCGGATGTTGGGTTTCACCTGAACTGTTCCAGACAGGATGCGGTTGGGAAGATCATCATTCGTTGTGGGATGTTGGCTGAACAGCCCTTGAAACAAAATGTCAAACGTAGCTATGTCCTATAGAGCAGCACAAAAGGGAACATTATTACTTTATTTTATTTCTCTCTTTTTTTTTTTTACAAAAACATCTAGCTACAAACATTAAACATTGGGAAATGTGTTGTTAGGCCCTGATTTTGACAAGCGATCGTTGTCTGAGACCAACATTTGTAGCCAAAAGTCTCATACTAATCTCAGCCTCATTAAAATTTATAAATTTATAATTTATAAAGCATACCAGACTTGCTGCAGAACAATAGGTATCACCAGTCTGCATCAGTGCTGGTATCGAATAAAAGCAGTAGATGCAGGGAGCAAAGTAAATGCATGCAGAGGCTATTTCTCTCAAGTTTTCTCCAGACAATCTCATCTTTTATAGCTGCTCCAGCATCTGCCTCTGTATCATTTGAGACTTTCTAAGCCCCTGCTTCTGATATATCCTTGAAATGACCAAAACGTCTCCAACTTGACTGTGCCAGCTGTGAGTGTCAGGTCACAAAACTCCAGAAGGTGCTCAACAAACCAAAATAACACCAAAGAATGGCACATCAGCAATGGTATCATCTCTTTTGGTGCATGCCACTTTTCACAGGGGGGGGGGGAACAATGACAGGGCCAAAATGTTTGTCTTAGAACAACAAACACACAAAATCTGTACATGCCAGATTATATGACACTGTACACTAGCCATAAATACAGTACCTGTGCTTTGGCTTTAAATTGTACAGCGCGTGATCAAATCTTTGGTTGAGTTGGTTCTTCTCCCAAACTACAGAAAAAACCGAAGGGAAGGATTTTCCTCAGAAATTCCAAGACCCTATTGAAAGTCAAGTCTAGGGGCACCCCATTGCCTCCAACTCTGTTCAGAATCCAGGCTCCCCTTCTAGTGCTCAGGTAAAGCTAGGGGGAAAAAGGAGCAGTCAGCCATCTTGCTGGTTCTTTGTTTTTATGGAAAGTTAGCAGAATTTTTAATATCTGAACTACTGATATGTAAATGAAGCATTAACAAGCTGCACAAGAAAGTTAACTGAAAATTAAAATAGTGCAATATCACCCATTGTGTCCATTTTTTGGTTTGACAAGTTGTCTCCATGTAATTATACTGGATTCATGTGCTAAAACTGTGAATATGGTGAAGCTTTGTGTAAAATATTTTTTCTTACTAAGTATGTCAAATTAAATCTCTAACGATGTAACCATCTCAGTCCAACCTGCTTGGTGACTCTGCTCAGTTCCACTGCTATGTCTCCTCCAGAGTTTCCAATTCCAATCACTACGACCTTTTTATTCCTCCACTCCTCCGGAGTCTTGTAGTCTCTGCTGTGGAAATACTCCCCCTTGAAAGTTTCAATGCCTAAAGAAAATAAGACAGACTTATGGCAGCTAGACACAATGCTTCAGTGCTTCTGCTACAAAAAGTCTCTGATCTATATTTAAAAACATGTGAAAGTGTCAAAGGTTGTCTCTGGAGCTTGAAAAAAAGAAGGTAGAAGTTCAGTCACCTTTTTTCAAGCTCCAGACTGGATGACTGAGAACGTACACAGACAGGTCAAAGGTTGATTATAAAATATCACAATTCCCTCTTTATCTTGCTACAACCGCAGAGTCAATAGTTTTTCCCCTTGAGGTAACTAAGATCTTGATAACTTGTAGGCCAAGGGTTACCTGGAAAGTCATGGAGAGGCATGTTGGGGTAGCAGTGATGTCCAATACAGATTATCACAGCTTCAAAAATGTGCTTCTCCTTTTTGCCATCCTTGTCCTCTGTTTCAACAACCCACTCGCCTGAATGAGAAAAATCTGATTTCTGCTTCACCTGCAAGACTTTGGTCTGGACCACAGGAAGACAGAAGCAGGTTGTTGTACCAATCAGCTTTTTTTTTTTAAGGAAGACTGTGATATGATTTACCATTTCAGGGATACTAAAGCATCCTTACATTAAAGCGTATGTGCTTGAGGAGCTGGAAGTGGTCAGCATACATCCGAAAGTAGTCCATGATGAGGGAGTTGTGCATGTAGTTTGGGAAGTGTGCGGGGATGGGATAGTCACTGAAACACATCATCTCCTTTGAGGTGTTGATGATGACAGAGTGGTAGATGCTGGCCCTGTCTGGCTCTGGATTCTCCTGAAATAACAAGAATAAAAAACTCCCATTGGACTACAGTACTTCTAGTCTTTCAAAGCCCATCACCATTAGAGGAGAGCATGGACAGGGCCAGCGGTGGAATGAAACTTTGTACATTAACTCAAGTACTTTACAATACAGTTTCAATGCACTTGTACTTTAATAAAGTATTTTTATGTTATTCCACTTTATACCTCAACTCCACAATATTTTGGATGCAAATATTTGTACTTTGTATAACACAATATTTATTATAAAGCTCTAGGTACTTATTTTGCAGGTCTCATGGTATAAATCTACTCATATACTATGCTATATTGCTATATAGATAAGTCCAGCCAGCTATATGTAAGTAAAATCATTTCCAGCTAAAGGTGATTGAATTAATATCATGATTAAAAGATACTTTGAAAGGAGCCATTCTGCAACTACTGAAAGGACTTTAAATATATTTTCATGCTAAAACTTTTGAACTTTTAGGCTTCTTGAGAAAGATTATTACTTTTACCCAAGTAAAGAGTCTAAATACTTGTTTTGTGACTCAGCAGTGTAGTTACCCAATAGAAAACAATGTTTAAACACTTGTGCACTGCCACTTTTCATGCAGTACATCTGTATCAGGCCACAAGGGTGTTTATGACCCTGAAAACTGTGTCCACACCATTTTCCACACTATATTTATAAAATAAAAAGTCAAAGCACCCTGCGCCACCCGAAAAGCGAAAATCCACTTTGAATGTATTTAAAATAATAAAATGTAAGTAAAAGTCCACGCTTCACATAGTGTCACCCAACCTTAAACCTCCACAGGCCACCAATGTCATTGCTGCTTTCGAAGCAGACAGGCTCCAGCCCCTCGTCCAAACAGCACTTGATACAGGCCAGACCTGAAGAGCCTCCTCCGATCACTGCCACACGACGGGTCATACTGCAGCCCTGCGAAAGGAGGCATCAGTCCAAAACATGTTTACTGTTAACAAGAAGCTGCAGCCAGTCAGCTGTGCACAGCAGGAAGTTGAACAGAAAACAATATGCTGCAGACATTTCCCCGTTAAACTGGCCGCTCTCCAGTTGTCTTTACATTGCTGGTGAAAACACTTCCTTTAATACTGGATCTGTGCCACATTTAAAACTTAGCTAAATCAAAGTGAGTTCATAAGTAGTTACTTGTTTATTAGCTGTTTGACGGCTATATAAAACGGCACACAACGCCCCTGTAACGATAAAGAGTGCAAACTTTTCCAGCCTGCACGGACAGTACCTACATTCCCCGAGCGCTGCAACCCCCGTCTCTAAATCTGTTACATGATCCGCTCATGTTACAATCGCGTATCCACACTTCCTACCTTTGTTGCCTCGAAGAAAGTAAAAAATGTTTATCGTGCTGCAAGTAACTCAACAGTGGGCGGAGCGAGAGCTGCTCCTCTGCATTTATACAGTAGCCTACTGACCCTTGATTCCCTGTAGCGTCAGAATTAGACCGAGGGAAAAGCAAACGGACAACGCCTCTGTATGGTAGGTCTGATGTGCGCAACACACCTAGCAAAAGAGAAAAATAATAGATTAGAAAGCGCAACAACATAAAAGAAAACATAACAAGAAGCACCCCAAGAGCACAAACCTCCGCTAAGGTAGCTCACTCTCTGGGAAGGATTCATACTGCTAAAAAAAAATTAAAGGAACACTTTGAAAACACGTCAGATCTGGTGGCGGTGTGAGAGGTGTTGGGGGGGGGAGCATGTTGGATATATACATATGATATATATTGATATGGACTGGGCTGCCATGTCATTTGATGGAAATGATCAACCTGCAGTGGGCTGAATTCAAACACACCCTGAAAATCAAAGTGAAAACTAGAAGGGCACTCGTAGAGTACAAATTTATTTTACTGGCTTTTAAAAACTGTGAAACATGTTTTTTATATATTTATTTAAAAAATTAGATTCACATTAACACATAATGGCATATGCAGTCTGGATATATTTTATATACATTTTTTTAATAGCGTCCTCTAAAAAGAACCACATGAAAAAAAGAAAAGCAAACATTGAGATGTGTGTGTGTGATTTTTGGGTTGTGTTTGTAGTTCATGGTGCATTATTGTATTTTAATTTAAACTAGAAAAAGGGAAAGAAATTATCAGCAGTAATTGTTTATACCTGAGAACCAAATTTCATCACGATAGAAGAAAAATTCACTGACATATGAATTTTAAAATTTCACCAATGATGAGAGATAGAGATTTCTTAAAGTTTTGAAAATTTCTGGTGACCTTGACATTTGACCTCAAAAATAAAATAATATGGTCTTGGGCCCCTAGGGAATATTTCTATCAAGTTTAATTGATTTTGGTTCAAAACTTTGAGTTCTATTGCTAACGGACAGACAGACAGTGGTCTTTTTGTGTTGCTGATTATAAGTCTCTAGACAGCAACTAATTTCAAACAATCAGTATCAAGATTTATTTAATGTTGGACTAGCTGAGAGGTAAGCAGGGCATTTGGAGGAAGCCGGTACATTTCAGTCTGATGAAATTGCATTTTAAGATACCACAATGTCACGGCTTCTTAATTCTTGCTAGTTGTAATAAAGCACTGTCAGGCAGCACACCAATATACTTATATATGTTCATAAATGTTTTCATGTATTACTAAGTCACTCATGTCATATCATTCCACATATTATAGATTTATTTAATGCATTTTAACATACTGCTATTAGACCCATTTAACCAAGGCACTGTAATTATAGCATTAGTTTCAAACACATATATTTGGACACTTATTTAAACTTTCACAAATAGCAGTGTAGTTACATTATTTACATTTATTTTGCAGCTTTCATGCTTTTGAGCCATCACACTGTAGGTCAGGAGAGCTGATTCTTTGTGTATGTTTTCTGCAAATAAAACAAGTTTCCTGTTCACTAGAAACAGCTGATGTTTTTATTACACATTTTTGTTAGTATGCTAGAAAACTATGATTGCCATTTTAACATCTTTTATGCCGTGAGAATTATAATGCAAAAGGAAATTATACACTCTTAAACTTCATACTCCAGCAAAACATCAGTCATAAAGGGTTGTGGAGATTTCAAACTTTGCAGACATTGGGAGATATCGTAGATTAAAAAAAATGTATCTTAACAGTTCATTACTGGCTAATGTAATGACCACAACAGATTATTGGCTCAATTATTCCTCAATTTAATTTTGATTAAAAAAAAAAAGAAAAAAAAGAAAAAAAAAGAAAGAAAGCTACACTTTTTTTAGTTACTGTGCATGAAGCTATGACACGCGGGTCTGTCCAGTGGTCTGGTTGTTACTGTAGTTATTAGAGGCTGAATTACACCTTCACTGAGTGAGGATGACCAGACGGACTTCAGCTTAGTAAACTGTCCAAAACAGAAGTTGGTGCAAAAACGTAGCTTATGTGTACTGGTATTAAAAGAGTAATCAAAGCTGAAACCAATCATGAATTCTGAATTTGTCATTTTGTAGGCAGGTACATTTTAACCTTGTCCAGCAAAGCAGCAGGATCCTGCAGCAAAGCTGGGAGGTTGTTCCTGTTAATGTAGGCAGCCAAGCCCACAGCAGCAGCGGACAGAAGCAGAGGCCATGTATAAGAGCTCTTGGGTTTGGGCTCATCGCATGGCCTGGTCTGCATGGGTTGGGCTATTCTCTCCCACTGAGTGAGGATGGCCTGACGGGCTCCAGCCCACTTTCCTGGCCCCTTGAGACGAAACTGGTATGGAGTGCAGGGACCAAACAGCAAATTCAGTCCCAGCCTGGGATCAGTCAGCAGCAATCTTAGGATGTTGGGTCGAACTCCCAGCAGCTCTGCTATCTCATCCATGTAGCTGACGTAGTCCACCTGGATGGTGTGTCTCTGACTAGTGACATACCTGAAAATAATATTTGAGTTGAACATGTGATCTGGCACTTTATAGATCTTATATAAACAACCAAGTTGAGTAAAGCCAGTTCATTACCTTCGAGCCATGGCCTCCTGCTTGCACTGGATATCTTTTAGCATGCCAGCTACTGGAGGAAGCTTTATGCAGCCTGTTTGAAAGGGGACATGGCTGTTTACTTTAGTAAAAACAGAAAATCTATAAAGGCATAAGTGATGAGAAAAAGATGCATTAAAGAAAAATTTTTTTTTACCTTTAAAAACATGTGTGGCCCATCTGGCCTGCATCTCAGAGATGGGCATGATTGCTCCCAGAGGCTGCACCAGACCAATGATAGCTAGCGTGGGGCGTTCCAGTTCAGGAGGAAACACGTATTTGTACAGAGATGCTTTGTTGTCAGACACCGAGACCACCTGTGAAGCCAGGAATGGAAAGGAAAACCGGTAACCTGTGGCAAACACCTGCAAGACAGAGGTCCACATTAGTCACCAAACCAGTTTTTACTGCTCTATATGAAGGTGTAGGTTGGGCAGAAAAGTGGATGAGTGAAGACCTACCACCAGGTCAACATCTTCCACTACACTTCCATCATCAAACTCCACACTGGAACCTTGGAATCTGCGGATGTTCGGTTTCACCTGAACTGTTCCAGAAAGGATGCGGTTGGGAAGATCATCATTCACTGTGGGATGTTGGCTGAACAGCCTGAAACAAAATGTCAAAAGCACAAAATGTATATACTTGCTATAGAGCAGCACAAATGGTAAGGCAATACATTTGGGCTAAAACATATACTATGGAGCAGACCACCTGTTATGAACATCAGCACATTTCAAGGAAGGACTATATTACATTGTATAATCTAATATAAATACAGTACCTGTGCTTTGGCTTTAGATTGTACAGAGTGTGATCAAATCTTTGGTTGAGCCGTCTCTCCCTCAAACTACAGGAAACACCAAAGGGAAGAGTCTTTCTTAGAAAACCTCTCGCTCTATTAAAATAAAGGTCAATAGGCACCCCATTGTCACCAACTCTGTTCAGAATCCAGGCTCCCCGTCGTGTGCTGAGGTAGAGCTGGGAAAAACAAGAAAAAAAAGTCAGTAATTGTGACACTACAGGGAATCAAGTCTAGACAATGTGTCATAGGTCACCACTCATATTCATACTGGATTCAACACTAAAATGGAGAATGGTGAAGCTTCAAGGTAAAGGATTTTCCCATTAATGTTAAATATCAGTTTCATCTCCAACGATGTAACCATCTCAGTCCAACCTGCTTGGTGACTCTGCTCAGTTCCACTGCTATGTCTCCTCCAGAGTTTCCAATTCCAATCACTACGACCTTTTTATTCCTCCACTCCTCCGGAGTCTTGTAGTCTCTGCTGTGGAAATACTCCCCCTTGAAAGTTTCAATGCCTAAAGAAAATAAGACAGACTTATGGCAGCTAGACACAATGCTTCAGTGCTTCTGCTACAAAAAGACTGAAACTGAAAATGAACTCTAAAGCTGAATACTTTAGTTATGCTTTGTTGAAGATTGATCATTAAATATCACAGCTCCCTCCTTCAGTTGTTTCCATTGTTTCAATTGTTAGATTATAGAATAAGAGTATCGATAACTTGTAGGCCAAGGGTTACCTGGAAAGTCATGGAGAGGCATGTTGGGGTAGCAGTGATGTCCAATACATATCATCACAGCTTCAAAAATGTGCTTCTCCTTTTTGCCATCCTTGTCCTCTGTTTCAACAACCCACTCGCCTGAATGAGAAAAATCTGATTTCTGCTTCACCTGCAAGACTTTGGTCTGGACCACAGGAAGACAGAAGAGTACAAAGTGATTTTTTCAGTTACTAAAGTTGCTATGAAATAATTGTACTTATCAGGAGTTTTTGGGGAAAATTTTGTGATATGATTTACCGTGATAGCATCCTTACATTAAAGCGTATGTGCTTGAGGAGCTGGAAGTGGTCGGCATACATCCGATAGTAGTCCATGATGAGGGAGTTGTGCATGTAGTTTGGGAAGTGTGCGGGGATGGGATAGTCACTGAAACACATCATCTCCTTTGAGGTGTTGATGATGACAGAGTGGTAGATGCTGGCCCTGTCTGGCTCTGGATTCTCCTGAAAAAACAGAGGGGGGACTCAAAGAACAACAACAAAAAAACCCCACATCACTGGGACACAGTACTGAAATAGTTATAACTGTTAATTAAAATCCAACAATATACAGTGCTGTTGAAAAAAACAAACAAATCTTTAGCCACTAAACAACACACCACACCAACATTTTGCTTCAAAGGTGCCTGACTTGTAATTTTTTTTTAAAAAAGTTGTCTTGAGCAATAGTTAGTTTTTCTGAAGGTTTTTCCTTTGCACATTGGATGCTTTTTTAGTCAGTTTCAGTTCAGTCCTTGTACATGATCATTTTCAGACAAATATTTTGTAAATATTTTGTTTGTTGAAACACTTAACACCGACCTACAAATCGTTTAAACGTAAAGCAGCACCTAACTTAAGGGATGAACCAGTGTTATGGCTACACATAAACAGGCAACTTAGCAAAGAACCAATTTTAAATGCCATCTTTAGGCATTTTGTTACTAGCAGCCTGTGGCAACACCACAACATTTGTTCCCATTTCTTTAGTGGAATTTATGAAAAATTACAAAGATAACAGTTTGACAGGCATAAAATGGGTTTTCCCCCACCACCAACAAGGTGATTCCCAAAGAACTATCAACTGCAAACTTCTCAATTCTGTGTAGTGTCCCCTTAAAAATTCTGAGAAAATTGGACAAGTACAGGACAAAAGAAGAAGTGCAAAGTGTACACAAACAGAATGCCATCATTTGCAAAGCTCATGAACCCATATTTTATTCACATAGAACAAAAATTGAGAGTTAACCATTCAAAGAGAAATATTGACTCTTTTTGAATTTGATGTCAGCAAACAAACATGCAAACAAAAAAACCCCCCAAAACAACCCAGCACTGTAGCATCCCCTCTTCTTTTAAGAGTCTAAAGGTCTGAGAATTGAGGAGACCAGTTGCTGGACTTTTGGGAGAAGCTGAACAATCCTGCATCTTCTCAGTCCAATTAAATGAGCTCTGGCCCAAAGACAGCAGCATTTCTGCATCATGTGCTCATATTGCTTCTTCTTTGCATGATAGCGCTTTAGCCTGCATTTGTAGTTGGCACAGGCGAGCTGTGCGCACAGAGTGATTTCTGGAAGTGTTCCTGAAACTCTGCGTTTCCATGACAGAATCACGCCTGTTTTTAATGCAGTGCCGTCTGAAGGCCTAAAAATCAGGGACATCAATATTGATGTTTAGCCTTGTCCCTTGCAGAGATTTTGCCAGTTTCTCATAATCTTTTGATGATATTATGTACTGCAGATTCAATGCAGTCACAGTTGTATGTTGAAGAACATCATTCTGAAATTTTTCCGCAATTTGTTGATGCAGTTATATGCAGATTGTTCTGCCCATCTTTCCTTCTGAGAAACTCTGCCTCGCCAAGATGCTCTTTTTTATACACAGTCATGTTACCGACTTATTGCCAGTTAACCTAATTATTTGCAAAGTGTTCCTCCAGATGTTGCTCCACCTACCTTAAACCTCCACAGGCCACCAATATCATCGCTGCTTTCAAAGCAGACAGGCTCCAGCCCCTCATCCAAACAGCACTTGATACAGGCCAGACCTGAAGCCCCGCCTCCAATCACTGCCACACGACGGGTCATACTGCAACTCTGTGAAGGAGGTATCGGTTCAAAATAGGTTTACTATTAAGAAGAAGGTGCAGTCAGTCAGCTACACACAACAAAAAGCTACCTTCAGAAGGTACAGCTGCTGGTTTAGAGTGGTAACATTACTGTCTTTAGAACAACAGGTCTGGTGTTCAAATCCCTAGGTGAGCTAAGGGACACGAGATGGGAACTGTAAACAGGGTTCCTTAAAGAGGTTGTGGTACCCAGTGACTCTTTCGGACCCGATATCCAGACTGACATCAACTAGTAGTCAGTGTTCCAACACCTGCAAGAAGCAACTGCTATTGAGACTGACAAGGTACACAAATGCTACGCGGGAGCCTGAGAGATAAGCTGGAAACCTGGAGTAAATAATAACAAACATTACTTATGTTTAAATTCCTAACCAGGCTGTCATTTGTTCATAAGCATGATCAGAGGGATTTCTAAATTTGTTCCTAGAGTATGAACAAATATTGATAAATCACTGATTTGTGCATGAAACGCTCGATTAACGAATCGATTTGTGCGTGCCCACTGTGAGTAAATGAGGCCCATTGATCTTAACTGCCACACTATGGGGCCATTACTGTAGCAAAACTCATCTGAGAAAATGCGCAGAAAGTGGAAAGTTCTTTGGGTGATCAAACAGTGCACCAATTATATATTGTTACCTCGACCAGATCTCGGCTCCTAACCGTAGTAGGGAGACCTCTGGTTTTTCTTAACTTTACTTGGCTCGTTGCTGGTAACTAGCTCGCTCATCTACTGTGGGTCAGCTTCAGCAAAGCGGAGAAATGTAGCCAGATGAAAGGTTTCAGCAACAGAACTTTTATTTCTTTTTGCAGCCACCGAACACACTTTTTGCCTTGCGCTCATCTCCCGCGCTAGCCCGCCAGCTCACACACACGCGGCAGAGAGAGATGGTCTCTTCTGGACTACCACATACAACCTGTGGCTGGCAATACATTTCCCATAAGGCTGTGCTCTTAAAGGAGAAGGCTCTGCCTGTAACAATATGCAAAGATGCATTCAGTTCATTTCAATAATTACCTGCAAAGACCACCGCAAATTGTCTCAAATGAGGACATCCTGTGAGGGAGTACTGATGTCCCAACATGATAATAGAATGTAGGGGCAGGTTTTACACGTGTTTCTCTCTGAAAACAGTGTAGTATGGGGCTATTATTGTAGCAAAACTGTGTGCGTATCTCAATCCGCGTGTGTGTATTTCAATCTGTGTAGAGATTTGTGTGTATGTACTAAATTCTGCGTGTGCACATTCAGATCCATGTGTGTAATCAGCTGGTAGTGATGGCTGTGCCGATGCAAGGCAAGCTCAGTTGGACAAAACAAACGTGCGACCTACCTAGAACCACAGCAAGAAATTAGCTTCTAGTAATTCCTTCTAACTACGTAGTTAACAGACTAATACATATTCAGAGTGTAGAGGCAGACTAGAACAAAAATGGTTGATGTGAGAACGGTCAAAGCACTGACTTTGCTTGAGCACACTAAGGGAATTATGCAATGGATCGAGTACAGAGGCTCTGTAGCCATCTGTAGCCCAGTCAACTGCAGAGCTGAGTGAATTTTCAGAGATTCAAGGAAAATGTTAAGACTTTTCAATCATTAACATCTACACACACTTGCAGATTTATTTATACATTTACATCTGAATGTGCACACACAGATCTCAGTACACACAAACAAATCTTCACAAAGATCAAAATACACACATGTGGATTGAGATACGCATACACAAATAGTTTTGCTACAATAACCCCATAGCGCAGACCTAATGACTTTCTTGTATGGAACAGCTCACTCTTGAAGCGACAACTGAATTTCAACTGATCAAGTTAACCGAATATTTGTCTTCCTCGTTTGAAAAGTGTTGATATTTTTGTCATGAAAGTGGAGCCATTTTCAAATAACATGCATTATGGTCACTCAGCTGCACACAGGCAGGCAAATAAATGCTGTTGCATTTTATAATCCACACACCATCTAAACATTAAAAAAATAAGAAAAGGCTTTGCTTTGATATGAATACCTTTGTCATCATTAAGCATAAGGGCAATTATGTTCGACACCTCTTACTGTTAGACCATAAAAATATAGAGTGATACTCATTAGCCAGATATGTAATTTTGGTGCTTCTTTTCCAGCCTACACCCACAGTACCAAGTGCTGCATTCATTGTCTTTATATTGACTACATTGATAAATTTAAAGTTATACAAGATTCTTACCTCTGGCACATTCAAGAAAGAAAGTGATTTTCGTGATACTGCCACTCAGCAGTATCTGGCGTGAGCACTGTTCCTGTGACTTTATGCCTACTAACCTTTGATTCCAAGGCAAGCAAGCCCTTTGAGACAGTGATAATCTGACCAGAGTGTAAGCTGCCCTATGAAGGTAAATGATTCCCATATGATTGGGATGCACTCTAAATTCACATTCACTGGTCCAGCAGGAAAAACTGATTGATATCAGGTGTGGACAATTGTTCAGCCGGTGAGGTAGGGTGTTGTGTTGATGTAAGTTTAGTAACTTTAAACTATCACCCCGAACTGGGAGGTGGGGAAAGGGGTATTGTTTATGGCAGTGTTTCCCAACCTTTTTAAGCCACGGCACATATTTTCACATTAGAAAAATCACAAAGTACACCACCAAACAAAAATGCCACAAACAGTACATTTATCAAAATATAATCAAAATCTAGTCTCAATTCACATACTCAGTGTGAAATCTGGGCCTGTTTAGTTGAACACAAAACTGATATATTTTTATTTTTTAAACTTTATTTTTATTGATGTCAATACAAGCAAGAAAAAAGGACTTTTGAAGTGGCTATCTGTAAGGGTTACACACAGGGCTGTTAAACCTTTCTCAAGCCATTGTTTAAATTGGGGATCATGAATAAAATATTTATTGTAGGGTGGCCACTGTATTAAGCATAATTCTCTTTCTAATTTGTATATATATATATATATATAATATATATATATATATATATATATATATATATATATATATATATATATGTACTGCTCAGAAAAAATAAAGGGAACACTTGAACAACACAATATAACTCCAAGTAAATCAAACTTCTGTGAAATCAAACTGTCCACTTAGGAAGCAACACTGATTGACAATCAATTTCACATGCTGTTGTGCAAATGGAATAGACAACAGGTGGAAATTATTGGCAATTGGCAAGACACACTCAATAAAGGAGTGGTTCTACAGGTGGGGACCACAGACCACTTCTCAGCACCTATGCTTTCTGGCTGATGTTTTGGTCACTTTTGAATGTTGGTGGTGCTTTCACACTCGCGGTAGCATGAGACGGACTCTACAACCCACACAAGTGGCTCAGGTAGTGCAGCTCATCCAGGATGGCACATCAATGCGAGCTGTGGCAAGAAGGTTTGCTGTGTCTGTCAGCGTAGTGTCCAGAGGCTGGAGGCGCTACCAGGAGACAGGCCAGTACACCAGGAGATGTGGATGAGGCCGTAGGAGGGCAAGAACCCAGCAGCAGGACCGCTACCTCCACCTTTGTGCAAGGAGGAACAGGAAGAGCACTGCCAGAGCCTGGCAAAATGACCTCCAGCAGGCCACAAATGTGCATGTGTCTGCACAAACGGTTAGAAACTGACTCCATGAGGATGGTATGAGGGCCCGACGTCCACAGATGGGGGTTGTGCTCACAGCCCAACACCGTGCAGGATGCTTGGCATTTGCCAGAGAACACCAGGATTGGCAAAGTCGCCACTGTTAAAATCCCCTTTGTGTACCTCATCCCAGAATTGTGTAATTCTTGGACAAAGTGTATGATTGACACTGAATGCTCCACAATCTCTCCAACATGGTTGAGCTCTAGATTTAAATTTACTAGTAATTTTGGGTGTGACAAAAAAAATCAAATTATATTCTTCCAGCAATGCTCTCTAAATTCTAGAGGAGGATGTTGTAGCTTGTGTCTTCCAAATATTCAGCCAGTCGTCCTCTGTAAGAGTAATTCCCAGTTCCTGTTCCCATTTTGCTTTAATATCCAGTGTGGTAGTGCCTTTATTTTCCATCAGGTGTTTATACAGTGTGGATACTCTTGTAGGTATCAACCAGCATCTTGACAATCCCATTTATATTCAGGTCTATTTTGTTTTTATTTCCTTGTTATAGAAGTCCCTTTGTTGTAGGCATCTAAAATGATCTTGGGTTTTTAGAGCAAATTCTTGTTTTAGTTCCTGGAAACTTTTGAAGTGGCTATCTGTAAGGGTTACACACAGGGCTGTTAAACCTTTCTCCAGCCATTGTTTAAATTGGGGATCATGAATAAAATATTTATTGTAGGCCACTGTATTAAGCATAATTCTCTTTCTAATTTGTATATATATATATATATGTATGTATGTATGTATATATACTTTTGAGCAGGGAATTTATTGGAAACTGCATTTACACTCAAACATGATTTTTTCAGCTGATCAAAAGTTTAAGACCATAGCTCAAAAAAACCCCAAAATGCCCCCAAAACAGAAATCAAAGTGTCAAAAAAAGGACTCCCTAATGAGTAACTCCACCATTCTTGTTGATCACTTCAAACCATGCGTTGTCATGTTGTCCATGCTTGATGCCAGTGTTTCCGGAATGCTAGTGGGAATGTTGCTCCAAGTATTGAAGATGGGTTCACGAAGGGCATCCACTGTCTGGAACTGATGTCCATTTTTGTAAACTTCCCTTGCCATCCATCCCCAAATGTTCTCAATCAGATTTAGATCAGGGGAACATGCAGGATGGTCCAAAAGAGTGATGTTATTCTCCTGGAAGAAGTCCTTTGTCAGGCGGGCACTGTGAACTGCAGCATTGTCCTGTCCTGTCCTGTCCTGTTCATTACCACACAGACGAGGGCCCTCAGTCATGAGGGATGCCCGCTGCAACATCTCCACATAGCCACATTTTTTTGCTGCACATGCATGACGCAAATCTCCACACCTCAAAGGTGCTCTGTTGAAGTCTGGTGACTGTGAAGGTCATTTGAGTGCACTCATTGTCACGCTCAAGAAACCAGTTTGCGATGATCTGAACTTTGAGGCGTTACACATTAACCTCCGTGTTCATCCTTAATGTTTAAGTGGTAGTAAAGGAGCCGAGGAAATATCCTCGCACTGTTACACCATCAGCAGCCTCAAGCATTGATAGAAAAAAAGCACGATGGACACGCTTTCTTGTGGTTTGTTTGGTTTGAACTTCAACAGGTTGTCTTGACCGTGTCTGCAGGCCTAAATGCACTGAGTTTCTAGCATATTACTGGACATTTGCATTAACGAGCAGTTGTACATTTATGGTCAGAATATGTCTCTTTTAATAATGTTTTTATTTCTTGCTCAGCTTGTCAAGTTAGTACATTGTAAAAACATTCTCTGCCTCAAGCTCCTTCATTTACCCCATGGTTTCCTGAAGAGATCTGAGGAATGAAGGAGCAGAGAAGCAAGAGCACAAATGACAAATAACAAAGACACAACACAACAGAATAGCTCCTGAGAGAATCATTATTATGCTCAGGTTAGAAGAGAATCTGGTCTCTGGCTTTGGTTCTGATACTACTCTGGTCCTGAAAGGCTGAAATACCCGGTCCCACTGAGTGAGGATTGCCTGACGGGCTCCAGCCCACTTTCCTGGTCCAGTCAGACGGTACTGGTATGGTGTGGAGGGTCCTAGAAAAACTTGCAGCGCCAATGTTGGATCCTTAAAAAAGAGCCGAAGTATGTTTGGCCTAACCCCCACCTCTTCAGCCAGAGAGTCCAGGTAAGGGATATAGTCCACTTGCAGTGGCTTGCGCTCTGAGCATGCAAACCTAACAGAGAAGCAAACAAAGAAACAACAGATAACACAGAAAATATGATTAAGCAGTCTAAGTTAAAGGACTTTGTAATACATATATCAGAATTAAATCAGGATTTGGGGGACATGAGGAGCTCTGTAATTCATCTTCAAAAGTATTTCCTACTTCTGATGCATGTTTTCTGTGTCTTTCTCAATTTCCTTCATCATATCCTCCGCTGCGGGGAGGGCAAGTAAACCTGTCAGGGGAAAATACAGGACAATTTTAAACACAGAGTTGCTGCAGGCAATCTTAAGTTTTTATAATTTTGCATTAGAGGATATGTTTTCAGTTTTCCTCAGTAACTATGCTGTTAAAGTTCATTTTTCTCTGTTCAAAATATAAAACTACATTCCAGAATTCCCACTGAAGCCCTTCCCATGATTTTCCATCATCATTGTTTTACCTTTAAACATTCTTGTAGCCCAGCGTGCTTGCATCTCAGCCAGAGGGTTAATAGCTCCAAAGCCATGTATGAAGCCCACCACTGCCAGTGTAGGGCAGGTCAGTGCAGGAGGGAACACGTGTTTGTAGAGTTGCAGCCTGTAACCACATTTAGCCTGAAGAGCTGAGGGCAGGAAAGGGAAGCTGTAATTGTACCCTGTGGCAAACACAACCACATCCACCTATATGACACACAGACAACCATGTGATTAGATGACCATCAGTGTTTAAATACATTGTAATTATTTCATTTTTTAAAGCCAAATGTAAAGGGACAGTCCAACCTTGTCTGTGGTGTCATCAACAAAAACCACACTAGACCCACAGAACTCTCTCACGTTTGGTTTCACTACAACACGACCTGAGATGATCCGAGCTGGCAAGTCATCATTCACTACAGGAATCTGTGCAACAAAACTGAATGGAAAGCCATGTGGAAATGTGTACAGGAAATATGTAAGTGACAAAGCCAGTCACACACAAATATCTTGAGCAAATAAATAGTAGTCATGGTTAGATTTACCTAGCAGTGGGTAGAAGCCACTGCTAGGTAAATAAATACATACATAAATAATACATCAATAAATAAAATGTTTTTATTTGTTCAAATTAGATCAAAAACATGGTGCAAATTACACCTCCTGTGTTTCGGATTCATATTATATTTTTACAAATATATATTTTTGTTTCGGCATTTACCAGGGACTTCACTGCTCAGACTTGGGCTGTGCGACCCAGGCCCAAATGAGCGGGGATTGAAGAACGCGATTAATGGTTTCAAATGCCTTTGTTTAGACAGTTCTTGACATTGTCCATTTAACAGTGCTAACATTTAACTTGATATCCGAGTGTTTCTTAATTTTTGACTAGTCAGCTAGTGTATTTTTTTCCCTTGTTTAGTCAACTATGAAACTAGTCGCCACGTGTTAATAACTTTGGCACATTTCTCACATAATATTTTAGGTTCTCAGGTCTGATGACGCATTTTCCAAAACCGCTCATCCATCAAGTAAAACGCTATCTTAAAAAAGGCTGTAACTTTTAATTCATGTCTTGAAATTTAATATTTGTATGACTCCTTCCAAAATGAAAAGTTCTTTTGACACTGTGTATCAAGGCAGTCCAAATGTTTAGATATTTTATCAGAAAGACAGCGGATTCTAGAGTTATGTTTTCAGCTTTTAACTTCCTAACAGTTTTGCCCTGCCTGTTTTTACTGACACTAAACACCTACTGTAAAAGCTCTTATTTTTCTGAAGGTGACTGAATCCTGTTGTGTATCAAAGTGAATACTAGAATATTCATTTTTGAGTGTGCAAGGTTTTGCATTCTACTTTGAAAACAAACCTTCATTTACAGTTTTTCCTTGATCGCTTTGATGCAATTCTCACATCAGGAACGTCATTCTCACCACTCTTAATGCAGTTCTCAACCAGTAATGCATTTCCCCACCCACAACAGCATCTCATTGCATTTGTAAATATTGCTATGGTTTCTACACATACTCAAAAACAGACTCTCATATAAGAAACTCCTCAAAACAGCACTGCATTGGTGATCTCAATTAAATCACTTCAAACCTTTTTTCAAATACGTATTAAAGAACAAGGCCAGTCACACACTATTAGCAGCAGCAGTGAACCTTGCCTTCAGTTGAAAGCAAATACCATACATCCATCTATCCACCCATTCTCTTCCGCTTGTCCGGAACCGGGCCGCAGGGGCAGGAACCTAAGCAGAGAAGCCCAGGCTTCCCTCTCTCCAGTCACCTCCACCAGCTCATCTGGAGGGACCCCAAGGCGTTCCCAGGCCAGTCAAGAGATATAATTTCCCCAGCGTCTCCTGGGTCTACCACGGGCTTCCTCCTGGTAGGACATGCCCTGAACACCTCACCCAGGAGGCGGCTAAGAGGCATCCTAATCAGATGCCCGAGCCACCTCTACTGGCTCCTCTCGATGTGGAGGAGAAGTGGCTCTATTCTCAGCTGCTCCCGGATGGCCGCACTCCTCACCCTATCTCTAAGGGAGAGGCCAGCCACCCTTCAAAGGAAACTCATTTCTGCCCCTTGTACTCACGATCTTATTCTTTAGGTCACTACCCAAAGCTTGTGACCATAGGTGAGGGTAGGGACGTAGATCGACCGGTAAATTGACAGCTTCACTTTTACACTAAGCTCCCTCTTCACCACAACAGACCGGTGCAGTGTCCGCATCACTGCAGTAGCAGCCCCAATCCATCTGTTGATCCCCCCAAGACCCCAAGATACTTGAACTCCTCCATTTGGGGCAGGAACTCATCCCTGAGCCGGAAAGGTCACACCACCCTTTTCCGGCTGAGGACCATGGCCTCAGACTTAGAGGTGCCAATTTTCATGCCAGCCGCTTCACACTCGGCTGCGAACCATTCCACTGTGAGCTGGAGGCCACCACCTGATGAAGCCAACAGGACCACGTTATCCGCAAAAAGCAGAGACGAGACTCTAAGGCCACCAAAGGAGAAGCCTTCCGCCACCTGGCTACACCTAGAAATAAAAATTATGAACAGAATCTGTGACAAAGTGCAGCCCTAATGGAGTCCAACATCCACAGGAAACGAATCCAACTTATTACCGGCTATACGGACCAAGCTCTCACTGCAGATGTACAGAGACTGAATGGCCTGCAACACCGGGCCAGACACACCATATTCCCGCAGGACCTCCCACAGGATACCCCGAAGGACATGATCAGATGCCTTCTCCAAGTCCACAAAGCACATGTAGCTTGGATGTGCAAACTGCCACACTCAAATATCCTTGAGAGGATAAAGAGCTGGTCCAGCGTTCCATGACCGGGATGAAAACCGCATTGTTCCTTCTGGATCTAAGGTTCGACTAACGGGCGGATCCTCCTTTCCAGCACCCTGGCATAGACCTTACCGGGGAGGCTGAGGAGTGTGATCCCCCGAAGCTGAAGCACACCCTCCGTGTCTCCCTTTTTAAGATGGGGACCACCACCCCGGTCTGCCAATCCAGTGGCACTGCCCCAGATCTCCACGCGATGTTGCAGAGGTGTGCCAACCAATACAGCCCTACAACATCCAGAGCCTTCAGGAACTCAGGGTGAATCTCGTCCACCCCAGGGGCCCTGCCACCAAGGAGTTGTTTAACCACCCCAGTGACCTAACCCCTGGTGATGGGCAAGTCATCCCCCTCGTCCCCAGACTCTGCTTCTACTACAGACGGCCTTCTGTAGTGGAAAGCAAATACATTATTCATAAAATTGAAGGAACATTTTGAAAACACATCAGATCTCAGATGGACTGAAACATAATGTCCCAGAGGTGTTCTATTGAATTTAGGTCAGGAATTTAGGCAAGCGTGGGATCAGTCCATGGTATCAATTCCTTCATCCTCCAGGAACTGCCTGCATGCTCTCACCACAGGAAGCTGGGTGTTGTTGTGGACCAGGAGGAACCCAGGACCCACTGCACCAGCGTAGAGCCTGACAATGGTTCCATGGATTCAGGGTTGCCTAGCCTGTGGAGGTAAGTGCGTTTCTCCATGGATATGCCACCCCAGATCATCACTGACCCACCACTGAACCAGTCATCCGTAACAATGTTATAGGCAGCATAACGTTCTCCACAGCTTTTCACATTTGTCATATGTGCTTAGGGTGAACTTGCTCTCATGTGTGAAAAGCACAGGGTGCCAGTGGTGGACCTGCCAATTCTGGTACTCTGTGGCAAATGCCAGTCGGGCTCCACAGTACTGGGCAGTGAGCACAGGGTCCACCAGAGGATGTCAGGCCCTCAGGTCCCACCCTCACAAAGTTTGTTCCTGATGGTTTGGTCAGAGACATTCACACCGGTGAGTGAGGTCATTTTGTAGGGCTCTGGCCTCTGAGCTTCATTCTGACGCCAACTGCAGGACATTTAAATTATGACTACTATGAACATTGTTTCCAATTGCTTCACTTTTCCATAGAGGTTATAGGCTGTGAGAGACATCCCTAACACAAAACACTTAATGTCCAGTGCAATGTCCAGTGCAAACCATCACTGAATCAAAAACATGAATGACCCATCTCTGCCTTACACTGACCACACTATTTAAAAAACATGCAAACAATAAACAAACATTTTTATCTACTATGATTTATTACCTATGTTTTGGTTTCAGTCCATATAATTTGTGGTCCAGCGCTTGATTCAGCTTCTTCTCCAACATCCTGTTGGTCCATGAGGGGAAGAGCTTTCGTATCAGTGCATCCATACGAGAGGAACCAACAAGATCCACCGGAAGTCCCCCTGGTCCTACACGGCCAACAACCCACGCTCCACTCCTGGTACTGAGGTACACCTGCAGGTCATGTCAGCACAGGGAAGCCCAGATTCATGAGCTCAGATGTTATATTTTTTCATGCTTCCTTTATGAATACATTATTTTTTATATGAAACATCACTGTTCTTTTTGAATACAACTTAGAAGTGACAAAATGTAGAGCAGCAGTGTACCTTCTCAGCAACCCTACTGATATCTACGGCAATATCACCTCCAGAGTTCCCAATTCCAATGACCACCACCCTTTTCCCCTCCAGACCCTCAGCACTGCGGTAGTCCCAGCTGTGGAAATATTTGCCTTGGAAGCTCTCAATACCTGGAACAAGAAAAAACAAGAAAAAGCTTGTTGTTAACTGTGAAGATTTGTCAGTCATTTCACCCACTGTTGAATCCTTAGTATAGAGCAAGGTGTGTGACATTTGTCGAGTTTAATCAAGAATAGCTGCTACCTCTCTTAAATTTACCTGGGAAGTCTCTGAGAGGCAGGTGAGGCTGGGTGAAATGTCCAGTGCAAACCATCACTGCATCAAAAACATGTGTCTCCCTCTGACCCTCTCTGCCCTCCGTCTCCACCTCCCATTGACCCGTCACTTCAAAATTTGGTCTGTGCCTCACACTGACCACAGAAGTCTGACAAAAACACAAACATTGTTGAATATTTTTCACTGACATTCATCTGTAACATTTATTGATAAGACATTATTATTAATTATTTAGCATCTAGAAAGAATATAACAGCTATTTTTTATAACAGCCTATAAATTATTTGTGTTCAAGTTTGGGGACATGTTAAATGCTAATGCATGGCATTTATTGACAGGATATGTGAAGACAATTTCATAGTCATCTTACAGCAGTGTTCAGTGTTGGGGTGAGGGGAGGGAGACAGCCAGAATTTAATAATAATAATAACTGATGATCAACACAGATAGCAAAAAGAAGTGAGTGAAGAAGAAACACTCAGTGCATCATGGGAACCCCCCAGCAGCCTAGGTCTATTGCAGCATAACTAAGGGAGGGTTCAGGGTCACCTGATCCAACCCTAACTATAAACTTTATCATAAAGGAAAGTTTTAAACCTAATCTTAAAAATAGAGAGGGTGTCTGTCTCCTAAATCCAAACTGGGAGCTGGTTCCACAGAAGAGGGGCCTGAAAGTTGAAGGCTCTGCCTCCCATTCTACTCTTAAGTATCCTAGGAACCACAAGTAAGCCAGCAGTCTGAGCGCAAAGTGCTCCACTAGGATAATATGGTACTATAAGGTCTTTAAGCTAAGATGGAGTCTGATTATTCAAGACCTTGAATGTGAGAAGAAGGATTTTAAATTCTATTCTAGATGTAACGGGGAGCCAATGAAGAGAAGCCAAAATGGGAGAAATAGGCTCTCTCTTTCTAGACCCTGTCAGTACTCTAGCTGCAGCATTTTGAATCAGCTTAAGGCTTTTCAGGGAGCTTTTTGGACAGCCTGATTAATAATGAATTATAATAGTCCAGGCTAGAAGTAATAAATGCGTGAATTAGTTTTTCTAATTTAGGAAATATTGTGCAAATGCAAAAAAAAAAAAAGCAGTCATTGAGGGACATGTCCTGGTCAAAAATCACTCATATTTAAACTAACTGTATCCTGCTGTAACCAGGTTTCTGTACGGCAGAATAAATCATTTACAAACAGAAACTTAGAGGAGAGAGACATCGTGTTTAATAATCCACATTTAACTGGTTTACGCTTTGGTGCAGTTGAGAATACTATAGTGTTTTTTGTGAATTTTCATGCTTAAATAGTCTTTTACTGGTTTTTGGTGTGTTTTTGGTGGTCTGAGAGCAGGCACCGTCTCTATGGGGATGGGGTTTTGGGGGGATGGCAGGAGGAGAGAAGCTGCAGAGAGGCGTGTAGGACTGCAACTCTGCTTCCTGGTCTCAACCCTTGGTAGTCAGGTTTTGGAGGGGGTTTGTTAAATTTGGCCAGATTTCTAGAAATGAGAGCTGATCCATTCAAAGTGGGATGGATGCCATCTCTCCCAACAAGGTCATGTTTTCCCCCCAAAGTTTCCCAATTATCTATAAAGCCCACATTGTTTTTTTGGACACCACTCAGACAGCCAGCAATTTAAGGAGAACATGCGGCTAAATATGTTGCTCCTGGTCCGATTGGGAGGGGCCCGGAGAAACCTACAGAGTCTAACATTGTTTTTGCAAAGTTACACACGATTCAATATTAACTAAAGTGACCTCTGATTGACATGACCGGGTGTCATTACTGCCAACCTGAATGATTATTTGACCAAATCTACATTTATCCTGAGCCAGCAGTTTCAGATCTCCTGCGTCGCCTTCTCCGGCCCCCGGAAGATAATCAAAAAGCTTCCCATTTCTCAAAACAGCGTTGCTGATAACAAGAGTTAAAAAATAATTTTGTAAAAAAAAGAAATTTTAAGAGTTACAACTGTAAAATAATTATGAAGCTAAAATTATTATTTGGACACTTTTAAAAGCAACACAAGCACAGTTTAAATCAGTAAATCTAAATATATATTATTACATATTAAAAACAAATAAAATGCTTACAGTATCATTTAGGTTTTCTTCTTCTTTATGAATATCCAGAAAGTGTAAAGTACTAGTTTATTTTCCATAACAATAACCTATTGCTGTATGTTTTTTTTGCAGGATGAAAGCCTCATCATTATCAGAGGTGTCTGGAGTCAATGCATTATTACTGTACTTTTATGCTATTAAATGCATTACTCCATACAGACCAAGAAGCTCAGCTTATCTTGACCTGAAGGTCACCAACCTGGAAGTGTATGTGTTGCAGCAGGTTAAAGGTCTGAGTGTACAGACGCAGATACAGCAGGATTTCAGAGTGGTGCATGTTGTTAGGGAGGTCAGCAGGAGGGGGGAAGTCACTGAAAGACATTATTTCTTTGGAGCTGTTGATAACTACTGACTTATAGATATTGGCCCGTCCTGGCTCCGGCTTCTCCTGAAGAAGGAGAACATAAAACCAGTTAATGAAAAACTTAAATGACAATAAAACTTCACCTCAATTTAAACTGTTACAAGTATTATATTTTAAGATTTCATCCAGTAGGTTTTTTTTTTTAGGACAAACTATTCCACCATGTAAACCCGAAATCTGTGTTCAAGTGGCCTGTACATTGTGCAGAAGAACACGAAGCATTGTTCACCATCAGATCCCGAGTGGAGCCTCGGTAACTGTGTCACGTGTAACTCGCCATTATTTTTTTCCCCCCTGTATGCCATGTAATGCTAAATTGGTGTTATATATTGTGAGATTCAGACATCAATATCAGACACTTCTGATCTTTCTGACTCCCACTATTTGAAGCATTTTGACAGATGTTTTATTAATGTAGCCTATGTAGAGTTCACAGAAGAAGAAAAACAAACTCCATGGTGTTTTGTGGTGTTGCAGAGCTGTTTGACTCTAGTTGTTTTCATAATGGATCGATTTCTGATGAAAAATGTTAAACACTTCAAATCCACTGGCTCATTTTAAAAATATCCTGATTTACTAACACTCTGCACCACAGCAAAAGCTTTGGGGTTTTAAAAAAAAAAAGCCACTATCTGGATTTAATGAAGATGCTCAGTGACATTTTTATGAATGAAAGGCAGGGACACAGCAGGTATTTTGGTGGTTGGCCTTACTGAATCTTGCTTCATTATAATAATTTAATAGCAAGAGAATATTTAACACACAACTAAAATGTCTCTACAGCTCTCAGCTGTGTGCACACAGACCAATTTTCATGTAGTTTCTTTTCTGAACTTCTCTCTCTGAGAATCATACACATCATTTCGAAATGTGCGTCAACATGCAGCTGTTCATGTGACCATGTTTGTGTGTCAGACTTTAATGACAGCCTGCAGAAAAAACAAAAACAATGTCTCAGTGACTCTCAGTGCTCAGCACCTCAAACAGTTAAAAGGTATAGAAAAAACATATCATTTCTTCTTCAGTCACTGCTCATTGATCTTAACTGTCACATTGTTTTCAGAGAAAAAAATACATGTACAACCTGTGCTTATATTGTACTATTTTTGTTAGGACATTAATAGCTCTCCCACACTCCTTCATCAGGTGTGCCATGAATTTGTCCTGCTCCTGGCAGGTAATTATTGAAATGAAGTTTTTTTTTAGCATCATCATACTACAGTAATTTGGCCCCGTGGCTTTCAGTTACAAAACTGACACTGTACTGCTTCAGTAAATCCCGACAGCAGCTTTTTGATGCCAAAAGAGGTTTTTGAGCTGGTGCAGATATTACAAAATCTGATCCTAGATATCATGACCATTCATTTTGTCTTTATTACCATTCTTGCATGAAATACTGTTTTGCGTGACAGCTGAATTTCAACCTATTAAGCTACCTGTAAATATTTTCTTTCCTCTTTTGGATTAAAAAGTAGCAAAGTGTTGCTCCGGTGGGCTCTGTGTACACTTCTGTGTCAGTATAGATGAAAAATAGCATTGCAAATCTTCTTTTTCACATATTCCCAACAAAAGTCTTTTAAAATATATGATTAAAGGATTTAAAGTAAATACATTTTTAAATATTATACAATATCTCATAATTTCCACATAACAGTTAAAAAGATTACTTTTTTTAACTGCTTTTATGTGTCTTTATAGTTAAACAACTGTATACATCGCAAACAACTATTTAACACTTTGAATGTTGCGGTGCAAATAAGGCAAAATATCTAGCAAAAACAAAGCGATGGCTTGGTGATGACCGTTCTGAATGATAGAATATGTGATCATTCTAACTTTAATATACTCTCAGTTATATCTCCAAAAAAAGCTTTGTTGCCCACCTTAAATCTCCAAAGACCTCCAATGTCACTGCTGCTCTCAAAGCATGTGGGCTCCAGACCTTCATCCAAGCAGGCTTTGATGCTGGTCAGGCCAGAGGGGCCTGCACCGATCACTGCCACCTTCTGAAGCATGCTTGAGGAGAACCACAGCTAGCTGATCTGTTGCAAATGTTGGTGTCTGAAGGATGGTTGCGTTTTATGTTGAGAGGATGACTATCTTTCACACCCATTGTTTCTGAGTTGTTGATCTTGCATGTAAGTGTGCCTTTTTATGTTACTTGACTCAATCAAGAATAATTACATTAAAGTTAGCGGGAGACAGATAAGTACTGAGTGAGACTGAAGCGTTATCTTAGTTTAAAAGGCAGTGGCTGCAAACCAGGTTTATTTGTCCTCACCAACGCTGCTGTGATTCAGTTTAATATTTGAGTGTTTACAGAAAACAGACCTTTTTTTCTGCAGAGATTTTCAGTGGTCAAACACAGATTAATTACATTAGTTGCTTGAAAGGGGTTCCTTATGATGATTTTGATGCTATTACAAGTCTTGAGTGTTGAGATTGTTTATGGAAGATCTACATTCAAGTCAGAGGATTTTTTTTCAGAAAGCTAACAAAACAAAAAGTACATGACAGAAATACCAATTCATAAAAAAGTTTCTTCGAGATACACAAGAAAATAAAAATCACATCCTTACAAACATGAAAATGTGTCAGCCTTACTTCTTCACAGGGAGAGAAAGACTGGATCCCTGTCCTTTCGCTGAACTACTCAGACAGACAAGGCAGGTTGTTGATTGAGCAGACTGAGAATCATTAAATCAAATTAATAAATGAACTTTGCAATGAAAACAGCAGCCTTTTCTGTAACAACCCCCCCCCCAAAAAAGAAAACAAACAAAAACTTATTAAACCAATTAAAAGACACAATGGTATTAGTACGCCATGGATCATCTGTATTTCAAAGTGGCCAAGAAAATGTCATCCTAACACACAATCGGTCTTTGCAGAAACTTTAAAAGTGTTAAAAGACAACATTTGTGTGCAAAAGGTTGATAGTTTAATGCCTGCAGCAACATGGAGAGAGAGAGGAGTGAACAAATGACCAGCCTATGGAGGCCCAGCTGGCAAGCCATCCCAGATGTTGGCTATTCAGGATGGGGATGGAAACAGGAACCATTAAAATTGCTACATCCCATAGCACTCCTCCCCATAAAGATGGCACCTCATGAACACCTGAAAGGACATCTGCAAAAAAAAAAAAAAAAAGGTTTTGCAGACCTTTTTGATGACAGATGTCCAGGTTGTAGTTTTGGACAATGCTGGGCCATAGCAAGCTTACCCAACCTTTAGCTTCAGGTTTAGCATTCTTGTAGTCAACACAAAATCTGATGTTAAGTTAACTTTTTTGTCCCCAAACAACAACTTCCTAGTGCTAATGGCCATGCCTGCTAACTAATTTGTTTCAAGATGGCGGCGCACATGGATGCAGCGGCTTGCAACTCCCCTGTTTATGTTTTTGTTTCCTCATTTTTTTCAAGGATCAGCTGTATGGCAGGCAGGAAGAAGGACCCCAATGCAGAATACGCCGGACAGAGGTAAGAGGATGAGACTGCTTATATTTGCGTGACAGGAACAAGGAAGGAACTACAACGGTGCCAGGCAGGGTGACGCACAGCAAGGGGAGCACAGAGGGGGAAACAACAGCGGGCACAATGGCGGGAACCGTGACGGGAAACAATGAAGACGACGCGACAACAGGCAAGGAACTCACGAGACTAAAGTACACAAGAGGGTTAATGACATGGGAGGAAACTGGTGGGAACACAGGTGACGTCAGTGAACACTGACGAGACAAGGGGAAGCAAACTAAACACAGACATAGGGAACACAGGACTATCAAAATAAAACAGGAAGAGACAGGACCAGGAACATCACAGGGGGAAACACCAGGGACCAGAGAAACCAAAATACAAAAACAGGGAAACATAACCATAGAACTCAAAACACTGGGCCACAGGCCCAGGACCATGACAATTTTTACTCGTGTTTACGTTCACCACGTCACTGGAAGCTGTACACTATACAGCTGTTGTAAACTGTGGAACACTGGGATACAGTTCGGACTCTCATACACCACCTGAACTGGAGCTTTACTCCACCATGAGCGGCCACGGACTCCAGAGCCAATGATGACCATCCAGCCCATGCTGACAAAGCGACGGAGGAGACACTGTGTGAACAAGAGAGGGGTAAGAGAGGCTGTGTTTCCCAAATTTCACAAGCTCATAAACTTTCTCCACCAGAGACACTAACATTTTTATGGGCCCATCATGGAAAACGTGGACAAACCCACTTGTTACCCATATTATAGCCCAGTTGAGACCCAGTTAAGGCCCAGGTAAATATTCTTGAAAGCACACACATGGGCCATACATGGGCCTCATGTAAATCAACCATCTGGGTCCCATTGAAAACCCATTCGGGGCCTGTTAAAACCTATCTGGGCAAACCCCTGTAGGGCCACCGTGGAAACCGCGGACAAAACCTTTTGGGGCCCATGATATTTGCCCCTACTTATCCCATATGGGGCCCACCTGTGTGTGCTGGCTGGGCCTCAGCTAAGCAATACGTATCTAAACCAAGTAAGCTATGCCAACATAAACAT